>ML804818.1:88815-110639 GCA_009831015.1 Picea engelmannii
ATGTACAGATATTGAATTAATGGGAAGAGCTTTGATTCAATTCCATGGATGTGTTTGATCTCTGTGTGTTGCTGATATTGTGCTTATGCATGTTTACTTCCTTTTATGCTTATCTTTTATATGCTGCTTATGTGATTGCATATTAGGTTAGAAACCTGAGAGAATGAGTTTCAATTGTTTCTCCGCTTAGGCCAGGAGATTCCTGCATCGAGTGCAGTTGAATACCTCTGCATAGAGTGCATCGAGGAGGCTAAGTAGTTGAACTGTTGTTCTCACTTCGTCCAGAGTTGGGTTGAGTTATTTGAGCCGTGCAGGTGAGTGCAGGTCAAATTTGAGTCTCAGTAGCAAGTCTGAGAAGGGGAAGGTCGAAGTTGTTGCGAGCGCGAAAGCGCAAAGGCCAGAAGACTTCATCACTTTTGGAGGTGATGGAAGACCGAGTACAAGGAACGTGTTCGAGGAACCCTTAAAGGAGTCTGAATTGATAAAATCTCGGGAGGGATAGTTCCTTTGATTCGCGTGAATTCGACCCAGTGGAGGCCGCATAGGACGAAGGTGGTACAGAGGAGAATTCTTCAGGAGGAATGGAATCGACGGTTGGAAATCCCCGTGAAGTTCTGCGAAATCCCAAGGACCATCCGATCGAGGAGGAGTTGCACGAGAGATAACCCTTTACCATAGGCGTGGAGAATCAAAGTCCATCGGACTTCGGCGTTTCGGCGTTCGGGGATCGGTAAGGAGAGAGTTCAACACCTCGAGAAATCCCGAGCTGCGATTTCCCGAGTCAATCTGGGTCATTGATCCAGACAGGAACACGTGGCCCAGGATCCCTTTAGATCGGGGTTCGGCGTTCGACGTTTCACAGAGTAAGAGTTTTATACTCTTCGAAATCGCGAAGTGCGATTTCCCGATTCGACCAGAGCCGTCGAACATAGCTGGACAGGTGGCACGAATCCAGAGCTTCGGGGTTTCGGCGTTCGGAGTTTTGTGATACAAGAGTTTTATTCCCCGTGAAGTCGCGAGTTACGATTTCCCGAAGTAACGGGAGCCATCGATCTACGGAGGGACACGCGGCATCAGATCCCGGATATCGGTATTCGACGTTTCGGGGTTTTCGACACCAAGGCAACTTCGCATTATGGATTCGCGATCCACGAAATCCCGAGGGTGACGTGACATCGTGGGTCCTGGGAGTAAGTGGAGGACAGGTGGTGTGCAGTCAGAGTTTCGGGGTTCGGGGTTTTGTGTTGTAGGAGATGCTCGACACCACAACCTCTGATTTCCCGATAGGGAAATCTCTGAAAGAGAAGAGTGTTGACCCGTTGAATATCGGGATTCGGGGTTTGGTTGTGCATGTGAATTGTGTTTGCGTGAACCGCGAACTCCTGATTTCCGAAGGAGGGGAAAGAGCCGAAGGAGTTACTGTGGGTGGCTCGTGACTTCCGAGGGGAGTTGGAAGAGCTTAGACTCTTCGGGCCCGCAAGGAAGAAGGTCCTGGTGGAGCAGGCTGCTCGCTGAGGGGCAGGTTGCGTCAATAGGTTACTCACAGGGGTTATTTTGCAGTCACCCTTGGTCAAATAAGGGTTGGACAACACACAACCTTTATGGAGGATTACCTCTTTGTGGGGATCCGACTGACTGGTTGTTAAGCCCACGAGGGCCCTTATAACTGGTTATATTACCTACGATCTTTAGTAGAGAGTCTCAGGCCCCTCTTGGGTGAGACATACCTTCTTTAGGGAGGGAGGCCACTTTTAGCTACTTTACCCCATTTGCGTGCATATTGGTCATTTTAATTTTGAATTTCTCTTTGATTACTAGTTGGCCTTAGAATTTATTTTTTGTCTTTAGAGTCTTAAGTCATTGTGGAGTCAGACTAGCATCCTTGCCGGTCCCATCGCTTGTTACAATTACCATCATATTTTGAGTCTTTTCCTTATAAAATGTGTAGAGTTATTAGACGTGGTACACACACCTCCATTGTTTAGACTTGTGATTCTACAAGGATGAGTACTGAACCTAGTCTTTAGAACATTGGGAGCCCTTTGAATCCCACACCCACTATATTTAATGACACCCCTTCGACTCCTACAACCACAATGGTTGTAGTGTCGGAGGCACCTATCATTACTATGGATCAGCCTATAGTGAATGCTCAATCTCTTGTCTTGAGCCCTTTTGGGTCTCTTGGTCACTCACCGAGCTATAATGTTCAGTCCATCCCTATGGCCTCTAGTCCTTTTTCCTATGTTATGTCAAACTTTACTTCACATTTTTTGAATGCCATCCCAACTACTGGCCCTAATGTTATCATTGGGCTTGGGGGCCCTACACATCCTTATACTCCATTTTCATTTGGTGGTTCTCAAATCCCTCAAACGACTCCTAATATGGGAGGTAGTCTTGCTTTTAACCCCGGGTATAATCATCTTACTTCTGGGTGGAACACCCAACCTAGAAGACAAGCTTCGACTCAAGTTTCGTCCTATACCGCTACCTCTTCGGTGTTGATTCCGACCAACACATTTGGCATTACGAATCCACCTCTTTCCTCTAGATTCACACTCGGAGGAGCTCAGTTTCACGCTTTGGGAAACCCCCAACCTGAATCCAATCTGGTTGGGGGTAATTTTTATAAACCCCATTATAATATTCCTACAGGAATGATTCCCACCCAACATTTTATGAATCAACCCAGAGGAGGGTCTTACAATCCTGGACAGGGCAATGGTGCTTACCAAAACCCTAGATGGGCTACAGTTCCTCAAACACAATCTTTCCAGGGATCTTGGGGCAAGATGCCACAACCCCGTCTCCCTTTTTTGTCCATGCTTAATCTACCGGAATTGTCTAAGTTGATGAATGACCTTGTGAGTCATGATCCTACATGGCCCCCCATCCCCACTAAGCTTCCTTCGGACATTTTGAAATTCGAAGGTAAGAATGGTGAGGATCCTAGTGATCACATTACTATCTGTAGCCTATGGTTCTCCTCAAATTCCTTGAATGACAATTCTATTCGGTTAATATTATTTCAATGCACCCTCATTAGAGTTGTTGTGAAATGGTATATTGAGATACCTAGGGGGGCATATGGGACCTTTAGTCAGATGGTGTTGGTCTTCCTTAACCACTTCCAATTTCCAGTTCATTATGATGTTGGCCTAGACCGTCTATCGAATTTATGCCAGGACATCTCCTCTCATATATCGGATCATATCCAGGAGTGAAGTAGATGAAAGAGGCTGATTAATACCTCCATACCCCCGACCTTTCTTTTAGAATGGTTCCTAAAGTCTTTTGACCCTCCTATCTCAAAGGATGTTGCTACATTTGAGGTTACCACTGAGGAAGAAGCGATCTTTAAAGCCCATCAATTAGATCCGATATATGCTCAGTCTAGGATGTTATACCACATTATTCCAGACACACCGTGGTAAAATTCTGACCCTAGACAAAATCCTGGACCTCATGCCGATGGAATTGTAGGCTTCTCCAATGTAAAATCCGCAGACTCGGTGACAAGCCATTTGAAAGAGTTGTCTCTAAATCAGTCTGCAGGAGGGACAGATTCATCTGTGTCTTCCAATCCCACTCAGTCGGTGGATGTACACTCTGTGCAATCGTCGGTTGGCCCAAATGGTAACCAACAACTAGAAGGGAATAAGAAGAAAGGACGTAATAATCATAAGGGTGGGAAAAATAATAATAAACCCAAGGAAAATGGTAATAATGAGAAGATGAATAATAATGTTGGAGAGGGAAAGAGAGAAATACGTAAGGTGAAATTTCCCTGTAAGCTTTGTACAAACGACCACCTTACTCATTTATGCCCCAAACTTGCAGAAGTTCTGAGACTATTATCTCTACCACTCGTCGTGCTGATGAATCCTTTCCCACAAACCAACACATGGCCTTGAGCTCCTTAAATGTCAGAAATGTAGCTGGTGGGAGTCAAAACTCGTCATTGCAAGACGACGATTGTTTTTGTATCAATATGGTTGATGCGAAAGTTAATGTAGCCACTCAATATCGAGATTATAGCTCTTCACAAGATATACCTGGTCTAGAATCTCCTCCTCCTCCTCTGGATATGACTTTATAGATTGAAAAAATAGAGCCACCGCCTTGTATTCTGAAAGGAGTACTCAAGCGCTCTACCCACAATCCAAATTCTAGAGCCGACCATAACTACTCTATTTTTGAGGACCTCGGTCAAACCCCTTGTGTGATGTCAGCTTTGGAGGTACTCGAGATGTGTCCTTCACAGAGGAATGCCTTGCTATCTGTGTTAGGAGCTCTAGAACCCAGTGGCTCAAAAGTTATCAAGTTTGACATCTCAAATGTGAAACCTCCTTGCCTTACCATGTGGAATTCCAAATCCACAAGGGGTACTCAAAGTATACCATCAAACATGTGGTTGTTGATGAAGGTGTTGCTACATGTGTGATGTTCTTGATCTATTGGAAAGCTCTTGGTTCTTCGACTCTTTCTAAATCATCGAGCATGTTGACTGCTTTTGACGGTCATTCTTTCTGCCCTCATGGTATTCTTACTGCATTTTCAATCTAGGTAGGTGGGAAGACGGTAGAGGTCAAGGTCAAGGTAGTTGATGCACCTCTCGATTATAACTTGTTACTAGGATGCAATTGGATCTATGATATGGTCGTTGTCATATCGTTCGTCTTCCATACTCTTTGTTTTCCTCATGAAGAGAAGGTCATGACGATTGACCAATTATCATTTGTGTACGCTAGTCCCAATACATCTGTTGGACCATCAATCCCTATGATCGACAATTCTCAGCCGGCAACTGTGAATGTCGGTGTCGAAATATATTCTGTCGTGATAGGTACTTTCGAATTCACAACACCGATTTACCACATTTACGCCATGTCCAATAGGCCTGTTTTGACATGGAGGTCCATTCCTTTCCGCACTTCCTATTTTAGTGATATGTGGACCCTACCTTCCCCGACTTCATCTTGTGAAGGTCAATCGCATGCTAGAATGGACATGCCACTATCAGCAGTGGAGATTGCATATCCAATTGTTCTTGACTTCCGCCGATCCCAATCCTATTACCTCACCGACGGACGAGGAGGATCCCGTTCTTAGACCCATGTGGGCCACTTCATTGTCTTGTTCACATGACTGCCTTGATGAGACTTTGCCCTCAGATGAAGATATCATCGAAGCTATGAATGGTTCTGAAAAATGTTTGGATGATATGTCTCACCGCTCTTATTTTCTCCTAGAGCTTGAAATAATCAAATAAGATGAATTTCGATCTACTTTGAGTGATATAGTCAGGCACGCGGTAGTTCCAATTGATACGTATGACATTTATGCTGAAGGAAATATGCGATTATTTCTCCTACCATCACGCTTGATATCTCTCATATCCATGGAAAGATTAAAAATGTACATATTGGTGTGGATTATTCGCGAGAATAAATCCTGATCTACACTAAACTCTTCAAGGAATTCCAAGAGGTATTTGCTTGGTCATATTAAGAGATGCCAAGAATCAACCCTCGTATTGTCGAGCATGAGATTAGAACTTATCTAGATGCTAAACCTATTCGACAATGTCTTAGATCTGTCAATCCCTAGAAGGCCCCTATTATTAAGGTAGAGGTGGAGAAGCTACTTAATGCTAGCTTCATCTACCCAGTTCCCTTGATTGAATGGGTATCAAATCCTTTTCCTATGAATAAAAAGCAAGGAACTATCTGTGTATGTATGTAATTTCATGAATTGAACAAAGACTATCCTAAATACAGCTTCCCGACACCTTTCATCGATCAGATTCTCGACGAGTGTGCGGGAAGCAAAGTGTTTTCTTTTATGGATGGATTTTTAGGGTATAACCAAATTCAAATTAAACCTGAGGATCAACACAAGATAAAATTTATTTGTCCTTGGGGTACTTTTACATACCGGAAAATGCCTTTCAGCGTTAAAAACATCAGACCAACCTTCCAATTTGCCATGACCTTCACATTCCACGATCTTAAGCATATTGTCGAAGATTACCTTGACCATCTCACTGCTCACTCTCGTAAGAGAGCGGATCACGCTACATACCTTAAACTTGTTTTTGAAAGATGTCGTTACTATATAATCCAGTTAAACACTCACAAGTGCATCTTTTGCATTAGGTTTGGTCGTCTTTTGGGATTTCTATTTTCTGAGACCGGAATCATGGTGGATCTGTTAAAGTTTGAGGCAATACTTCGATTGCCTCTCCCATGCACTATTAGAAAACTTCAAGATTTACATGGGAAAGCTAAATTTCTACGTTGGTTAATAGTAAATTATGCCAATATCACTAAGGGTTTCATGTGTCTCTTGAAGAAGGACACCTTTTTTATCTAGGATGAGTGATCCCAGGAGTCCTTCGATTCTTTGAATAAATCCTTGGTATCGGCACCTCTGCTAAATTCTCTTGACTATAGTAGGGATTACTTGCTTTATATCACCGCGTCTGAGGAGACAATTGGTATGGTTTTGGTTCAGGAGGATGATGAGCTGCGCGAGCACGTCATCTACTATCTTAGTCGGTCATGAGCTTAATTATTCTCACATTGAAAAGCTAGCTTTGGTTGTTGTTCAGGAAATGCAACATTTACATCATTATATATTACTTTGCAAGACTATTGTGGTTGTCAATTTCAATCCATTTTAATATGACACTTTGTTCGGTACTCCATCCGACACTTCGTCCTGCACTAAAACTGTGGGTGATTTGGAGGTTATCATATCGGGGACCAACGATGGGCGAATCAGAGACATGGGTTTTTCTTGTTCTCATGGCCTCCAGCTACTGAGCTTCTGACAACTTGGATTGGGTTGATATGATGGGCGTTTAATGTCTCACCTTGTTTCTACAAGACATCGATGGTTAAGACGAATTAAATGTGATTTATTGTTTTTAGAGGAGGTTGACCCTTCAAGTGGTCAACCTCTAAACTTGTAAATTCTATAAATACCACATTGGTGGTCATACAAATAGTTAGGAGAGCAAAAGGATAGTTTAGCTCTGTTTTTCCATTTTCAGACATATTTTGCTAAAACTGTGTTTTTTAATTTTAATGTTGAAATTGTGTTGCTTGAGCTCATGATTCATCGTTGAGGAGTAGCCATGACTTGTTTGGGGGTCCACCAGTGGTCTGGGTGAATATTTAGTTAATTATCTTATGAATTCATATAGTGTAATTGTCATTTCTTTTATTTCTTGTACATGAGTTTTATTGTGTTTATTTATTGTGTAAATTGTTGTTCATAATTTAATTGCTTTAGTTCGATTTTGCAGGTTATTATGAAGGCTAGTGTTAATATGCAATGACCTTTTAATTAGTAGGAACCAGCTTGCAAGTTTGGATACTAACCCCTGTGTATAATTAGATGATAGATAGATTTTTCATATGCTGAAATAAAGTTTAAAAACAGAGTTAAAACAGAGTATTTAGTTCATGGTTTCTTTACCAAGTTTTGGTGGATGGATATTTGTTAGTTTTAGTTTTCATTTCTAGTTTTCTTATCTAATTGCTATTTAGTTTTTATTATTTAGTTGTTATTTAGTTTTCTTATTTAATTTATTGTTATATCATGAAATAGAAATAGGATTTGATTTATGTTTTATGAGTATTTCCATTTGCAATTTAAATTGTTAAAATAGGATTAGTTTAATTTACTTTATGCAATTTCCTTTCTAGATCTAGGTTGTAATTTTAATTCGAAGTTTGATTATTAAGTTTAGTTTTCATTTATAAATCTCTAAGTAGTATGAATTTTCTTACACTAGCATAGAATGCAATTGAATTAAATAGAATAGTGTTTTCATATTGTTGATGATTAGTGCATAGATTGAATAATCACATGGATATGCAGGGTAGTTGATGTTGCTTCTATAATAGCTAAGTTCTCATTGGATTGTCTAATTCATACTTTTCACTTTGCTGTCAAAGTCAATATTGATTTTATCCCTCTTGATTTATCGTTAATTGTTAAATGTCATAGTGATATCATAAGACACCAGAGACATAATCATCAACACTATGTTTGAGTTTTCTTGCTTTTATAGATTAGAGGATAGTTTCCTTGCTTTTGTAGATTAGAGAACATTTTTCTTGGTTTGATAAATTAAAGAATAGTTTTCTTATTGTAGAGTAAAGAGTAGTTGTTGATTACTTTTATTGTCATGATGATTTGAATTTAGTAGATCGAGATTTCCTTTTATAAATTAGAAGTAGTTATGAAGCTTAATTTAAGAATAGAGTTCACTTGATTATTAGTTTGATTAGTTTCTTATTGAGTAATTTCGATTAGTTTACTTGTTGTAGAAGTTATCATAGGCTAGTTATTTGATTGCTTACTTGTTTACTTTCTTTGATAGGGTAGTTTCTTGTCTATTTACTTGCTTTAATAGGATAGTTTCTTATTGAATTTGAGTAGGTTAATTAAAGTAGTTTGTTGTTGTTATTGCTCATTAGATAGATTAAATAGATAGTTTTATTTTGTTCATTATAATGATTAAGTTAGTTTGCTTTAAGTAGGGTTTTCATTTTCTTTCTTAGGACTATCCATCGATCCTTCATTCAAAAGTTACTTAGGATAAATAGTTTAAGTTTCTTAATAAAGTTTGATCATTAATAGTCTTTGATTAAGTAGATTAGCCCTTAGACAACCCATTTCCTTAGTTAGACTATACTACCTCTAGGATTTCTGCCTTAGCACATATAGTGTTACAAATCTAAGTTTACTTACCCCGGGTTGACAATTTAATTGAGGGTCTTTAGTGTTTTTTAATGCATATAGAACACCCATCATTTTTGGTGCCACTTCTGGGGAGTTGTCTCAAGGTAGGAATTAGATCATTTCTAAACATTAGCATTAGTTTGGTGGTGGGGGAATTTTAATACAAGAGATAAGAACCTGTGCATCTGCTATAGCAGGTTCCCCCAAACCCAATGGTAGTTTTTCTTTTCTTTTTTTGTTTTCTTTCATGAACAAACCTAGGGACCCAAAAGGTAGATACATTAAATCTAAATTAAGACTTTCAACCAAGGTTCCTTCTGATATTTTGGGTGGAAGGATCATTCCACTCATAAATTCCGCAAACCGATACCGAAAAACAGGAACTATCTCAACCCAAAGAGCTAAATTTGTCTCCGAAGAGACTAATATAGGGAGCACTATAGAACAAAAAATTGAAGCATCAGTAATAGTGGAACAAGAGGCCAGACCACTTGAGCCTTCCGTAGAACCAAACAATACAACCTTTGTTTTCTACCACCATCAGGAGATCCTAACTTTGAAGATATTATAGACCATGAACATGTGAATACCTTGTTTGGTAGTTCAGCCAACATAGTTGTCTCTCAAATTGACACAAACATTTTGGCAACAATAACCTCAACCGACTCGAGTAGAGTCCAAAACACCCAAACAGTAGGAAGAACTTCCCCTTAGAGGGATACCTTGTTCTCTTCAAGAATAAAACCACTTAAGTACTCTCATTTTGGAAGCCAAACTAGTATGGATGATCAGGAGGATCACAACAATGTAAGACATGGGGAGGAAGAATAAGTTGGAAACCAAACCGAAAATACCTTCAGGTTTCCAATTTTGGACACCACCCCAAATTTCAATATGAAAATTATTCCCCTCTCAGCACTGCCCACCTTTTATGGTAAAAGTAGTGAAGATCCAAATACCTTCCTATTTGAGTTTGACATATTGTGTAGGAGATACGACTACTTACAAGATGCCCATAAACTAAAACTCTTTCTTGCCACCCTCAAGGACTCTGCACTAAGATGGTTCATGGGGTTGGGAGAATCCAGTATTAGGTCTTGGGAAGCCATGAACGATATATTTCTTAAGAAGTACCAAAACTCATGAAAGACCAAGGATTCACGTAATGATATTTTCAAAATCCAACAGTTAGAAGATGAGACCCTCGAGGATTATATGGAATGGTTTAGTTATATCTCCTAGAAATCAAAATATCATGACCTTCTAGATGATGTTGTTAAGGCTCTTTTCCTTAAGAGAATATCATAGGAATACCTAGAGATACTTAACCTGATGGCATCAAGTGACATCTCCCATAAACCATTTGCCGAAATCTGTGAAATGTGTAAGAATTACTCGAGGAGTAGAGATAAAATAGGAAAGAATGTTTGGGACCCTTACAGTAGACACTTAAAACCAATTAGTTTAGGTGGTATCACAAGAGTATAGATAGGGAACCTTTTAGAAAACTTCAATACATATATCTTAAGCGCAATAGGTTACCAGTTGGACACCCTCAAGATTAAAAAGAAACAGGAGGAGGAAAATGCAACAATGAGCATATATTGCCTAAGATGTAGGAGGAATCATTCCTCAAGAGAATGCCCATTAGATAACATTTCATTTTGTGGCTTCTACACAAAATACCATTCAAATGAGAAATGTCCATCATTTATTGGTTTGTTAGCCATCTATAGGAGTGGGGATCCTGGGGAATCATATTCTACACCTAGGAGGCCATGGCAGCCTAGGAACCAACCCACATACCCAGATCTAGAATCTCAAGTTCTACCCTATTATCAACAACAACAACAATGGAACTCACCAGGTTGGAAAAATTGGTCTACACAGTACCAACATCCTTGGCTTCAAGGATGGAGAGGAGGGCATAACCAAGGAAACCCTCAAGCCCCACATGTCCCTATGTCCATCCATCCTTACCCTCATTTTCCACCAAATACTTTACAACTTTTGCTAGGTTTTGTTCCACCACCTTTACCTCCTATTCCACAACAACAACTACAACAATATCATAATGCAAGCTCCCCAAGACAAACACTATTACCGGGACAACCAATGCCCAATCCCAATAACAAGCCCACTCAACCTTTTCACAATGTTGATATGTAGGCCTTCCCAACATATGTTATTACCCCTGTTCCACTATAGGAGATTCAACTAAGGTCGGGAAAAGTTATGGATAGGTAGAGACCTTTAGTAGTCATCCTGTTAAGAACCAATACTAGATCTTAAGATATAATCACCACAAATACTGAATACACAATAGATCCACAAGTAAGATAGAAGAAACCACACTTTATTATTACCAAACCCTTATGGTAGGGCAACACCATACAATGGATCCTATTATGGAAGGGATCCTCTCTTGTTCACTTGCCTCTTCGAGTGGGCAACCTCCTAATGAGCTTCAACTCCAAATACAATGCTTCTCTTCATGTCTCTTTACATTGCTTGAACCCCTTTATATAGTGCTACCATCATCTAAGAACATTCTAGAGGAGGAATCTTCTAGAAGTAGAACCTTCTAAGAAGTCCTCTTACATTTATTATATCTAATTACTCATTTATTATATCTAACTACCATAGTGGGCCTTATTTAATAATATAGTGGACCTAGTCCACCTTACATTGAATGACCTCCACTATTATCACTATGGGCCCTCTAGGCCCCCCCACTACCTCTCTAGCTACCTTACATTCCATCCCCCTTATGAAAGCGTTGTCCTCAACGCTTGATGTACAACCATATACCAAGGTCCCATGGATAATTGTGGACCATAATGCTGAAGAATACTGAAGAACCAAGGTCCCATGTAGAAAGGAAAGCCACCATGCTGAAGTAGTCCAACCACCATTGTAAGCCTGGGTCCCATGTCCAAGTGCTTATGTGAACTCCCCGTGGAATATTTTGGAACCCAATAACCAACTCCAAATGATTCTCTAAAGACTAACACCTATCATGTGGATCCAAATAAGAAGATCCATCCACACAGTGGAAAAGGGTCGTAGCAGAATTTGAAAGGAATAATACCACTATAGAATATGCAGGATGGACACTGGTAATAATCATTGGCTCTCGATTTGTCACATTGATGCTCTCTACTATTATCACTATGGGCCCTCTAGGCCCCTCCACTACCTCTCTAGCTACCTCACCATGGGCTCTGATACCACTTGTTAAGGACCAATACTAGATCTTAAGATATAATCACCACAAATATTGAATACACAATAGATCCACAAGTAAGATAGGAGAAACCACACTTTATTATTACCAAACCCTTGTGGTAGGGAAACACCATACAATGGATCTTATTATGGAAGGGATCCTCTCCTGTTCACTTGCCTCTTCGAGGGGGCAACCTCCTAATGAGCTTCAACTCCAAATACAATACTTCTCTTCATGTCTCATTACATTGCTTGAACCCCTTTATATAGTGCTACCATCATCTAAGAACATTCTAGAGGAGGAATCTTCTTGAAGTAGAACCTTCTAAGAAGTCCTCTTACATTTATTATATCTAATTACCCATTTATTATATCTAACTACCATAGTGAGCTTTATTTAATAATATAGTGGACCTAGTCCACCTTACATTGAATGACCTCCACTATTATCACTATGGGCCCTCTGGGCCCCCCTACTACCTCTCTAGATACCTTACACATCCAGGAAGAAGAAGAAGAGGAAACCCCCAAACAACCTACATATGACACTAGGTGGGAAGATTTTATTATTCCTAAGGACCAATAACCCAAGCATCCCCAAAATGAACCTTCACAAATTATGAAGGCCCCTCCTTATCCACAAAGATTAGTAATTGAGAAACCTACCACCTGACCTAAATTTGACATATTGAGTGAATTGAATAATATTTGTGTCAATATTCCCTTGCTACAAGCCATTAAATATATTCCAATCTATAGTAAGGTAGTCAAAGAATTGTGTATTAATAAGCCAGGTAGGAAACAGAAGGACCCTCCTACAGTACATTTGATAAGAGAACTTTATGAATACTTATTAGAGTAGTCGAAGCTAGAAAAATATGGGAACCCAGGAAACCCTGTAGTGACCATAACCATTAATGAGGTCTCCATTGGAAACACTCTCATAGACCTAGGGGCAGCCATCAATGTTTTGACCGTTATTACCTTGGAGAAATTACAGTTAAAACCTCTTCTTAGACCTACCCCAACCATTTTGGAATTAGCAGATAAGACTAGGGTTATACCTGAAGGAATTTTGGATGATATCATAGTTACTTTAGCTTCATGGGAGTACCCAGTAGAATTTCTAGTAATCAACTCAAATGATCCTACCAAAGGCTATCCCGTTATTTTGGGAAGACCTTGGTTAGCCAAATCCAATGCATTTATTGGTTGTAGAGAGGGATAAATGACCATCTCAAATGGACTTTATATCTAGAAACTCACCATATACCCTGTTATAACCCTATAATTCATAGGATCATCTGTTGACTGGAAAATTTTCACTCTGAATGTATTTTGGCTTGCAAATAATATTTCATCTCTGCAAATTATTTTCAAGGAAAGGAAAAGAAAAGAAAATTCATGGTTGTTGACGTTGGGTGGTTTTTCCTAACCCCATGGAGACAAAAGCAAGAGAAGCAGTGCACAAAACCCACAAAAAGAACTAAGCCTAAGTTTTTGTTGCATTTGCGCCTAGAGAATAAAGAACACGATTAGATTGACGATCAATCTAGCGGCGCGTAGATCAACTGCTGACAGTGGATTCCAAACCACCTTGAATGTTCTATTTTTAATGGTGGGCAGGGGGTCCAGAATGGTGACTAACAAGTGCGCACATATCTACGGTCATCATGACAACACGCAGATAGACGGTCTACAGGCGATTCCAGACCCCCTCGACCATTCTGCCTTTAACGGTAGGGGAGGGGGGGGGGGTCTGGAATGAGGCATTTTTATTTGGCGGGACCTATCCCCAACGTGTCATCCATCCTTTTCACCTGATCCCATCACCTCTTCTGCATCCTTCATCCGCTTCTGCGCCACTCATTCCCTTGTCCTTTCTTCCCTTAGCCACATCTCGCCCACCACCCATTCATGAATAATCAAACTTAGGATAAAAAAAAATAACAATAAGTTAATTAGATTAAATAATAATGTTAGTATAGATAGAATAGGTTAAACTAGCTAATAAATAACTACTTAATAACTAATTTATTATTAATTAATTAATTAATTAATAACTAAGTTAAAAATATAAGTTATTAATTAGGTTAAAGTTTGATTAATTAAAGATTAAATAAAAAATAAAACATATAAAATTAAAAAAAAAACTAAAACACTATCCTAATTCTACCCACCCTTAAATCCATTACATCACACCCCACATAAAAAACAAATCATTTTAAATCAAACGACTGTTAAAAATTCTGGAACCCCCCTCACCATCTGAAGTTTAACGAGAGGGTGGGGTCCGGAATGGAGTAGTTTCTAAAACCACCCACAGGAAAGGTGTAATATCCACATGCTAGTGGACCATCCCCCACCCCACACCCTCCCTAAAACCACTTACCACCTCAGGGGGGGTCCAGAATACCACTCTGCCCCAGAAAAAACTGCTTTCGCAGCATTTTGACTAGTCAACTTTCAAAACGATTTTTGGGCAAAATAAATCGAATTTTGAAACAACGAGAGAGGGTTTTCTCCGTAATGGGATGAAGAACAGACATCTCTCTCATTTTTTTCACAGGTGCCACGAGAAAAGAGAATCAAATCCATCGTCAAGGCCCTTTTTTCCAGTTTTTCATTTTTCTATTAGAGTCTGGATTTTGCGGGAGCCGTTATGGGGAACTAGAGGTGAATTTGGTGAAACCGAAGGAGGTTTTTGTCCAAAACATTCCCATATACAATAAAATATTTCATTGTTTTCCCAGGTATCATTATTAAAGATAAACAGGTGTTTGAGTGGACCTCTTTTTCGCAGAAATTCGACCCATCTTTCATGGCAGACAGTTCCAGATTTTGGGGGATTTGTGGATATTTTTGGCCGAGGTAGTTAAATCCAACTTACAAAACTTGTTGGGGGGTCTCCCCTATTTATTCAGAGGATTTTTTATGTAAAATTTGTTGATTCTTGCACCCAAAAGGCTATTCTCTGTAATATTTTGTGAGATCAACTAGAAATAAATGGACTTTTTGCACAGGATTCTTGCGTGTTAACGTTGGTGAAGTTTTCTCTCTTCGTTGAATGTGATTCTTCTCAGTTATCATTATGTTATTCCCTTTCTTATTTTTAAAGGGATATTTAGCGCAGAAATTATCCAGTATACTTTGTGTCAAGATTTTAAAAATCTAAATGTTTCCCTATGATACTACAATGAAAAAATTCTTGAATGTTTTTTTGTTGTAGTTGATTATCTCGTTTGTTCCTCTTTTACATCACTTTATTTCTAAAGGATCCAACGTCTGCATCACCTTGCCCTGTGGAAATACCTTATAGACATGTGTTTAATTTCAAACTTGTCACAGACCCCATAGCCCAATTGTCTTCTTTTGCTATCTCAACCAAAAAACTCTAAGAACATATCCTATTCTGCATAGCTAGCCTAAGATCAAATATATAAAAAAGATAAATTTGACAGAGAGATCCCTCTCTAAGTCTTGGAGGGCTAGATCCTTGACTCAAAGTAGTTTCTATGTTGCCTCTGTGACTGCCTCCACAGCCTTGGGTAAATTACAGAGTGCTAACAGAATGGAAACCATACTGGGGAACTTTCTCCAATAGTACACTTCAAAGTTCCAGATCTTATCACTGATGGTGGACAGTGACCAAATAGAAGAAGGCTGAGATCATTCACCTGGTGACTCCAAATTAGCTCCAGATAGTGCCAACTCAAATACTCCACTAGAGGAAGAACCTAAAGCATGGCCAAGCAGCCTACAAAGACCAGGTACTCAAGCTCAAATTGCATTCAAGACATCTTTGGTTTTATCTGCAATTATGTTTTGTCTTATTCTAAGCATGATCAAAAGTATATTGTTAAAGATTACATTGATCATGTACAAACTAATGAGCCTCAAGAGATCATATCCCCAATTGTAGATTATGTACATACTCATACACCCGTGCTCATCCCAGATGCACTTGTAGAAGTCCTAGTGAGACATAAGCCTCCTGCTTTATCTCCTACTCTTGCTAAAGCTCTGAATAGTTGTAAGCCTCGTGCTTCACCTCCTGTACCTACCAAAATCCTAGAAAGATACAAGCCCCTATATTTTCCTCCTATCCTCCATGACTTCCCTGCAAATTACACCAATAATATACCCAGGTTTGATGGAGAGAATGCCAATATTACTGTTGAAAAGCATATCCAAAGTCTTGAGGATTTTCTTGACCTCTTTGAGGTAGAGGATGATGATGTTTGCATTAGAATGTTTTCCCTATCATTGGGAGGTAAAGTCAAGAACTGGTTTAAAAATCTCCCAGCTGCAAGCATTAACAATTTCCATTAGTTTGTGCAAGTTTTCCTAGATCGATGGGTGATCATGAGAAATGTCTTTCTCATCCTAGAAGAGTATGACCATTTGAAAAGACAGCTAGGGGAAACAATACAAAAGTTTTCAGAAAGGTTCAATAAGGTATATCATGCAATGCTTGTTGATATAAGGCCATCCCCAACATCATCCCACTTGCATTTCCTAGATGCCTTCGATCCCGAGATGGCATTCCAATTAAGAGAAAGGAACACTCCAAGCCTTCAAGAAATGCAGAACGTTATAGTTGATGTGGAGGCCAACTTGTTGATCAAAAGGTCAAATGTAAAGAACAAAGAAAAGGAGCAGCTGAAGTCATCAGAAGCCACACTGGACATTTTGGCCAGTGCCATGAAAGAGATGATGCAGAGGATCAACATGAAAGATGAGCTTGTTGTCCAAAGACATCATGTTCCATTGATTTCAGAGAAAGAAAAGGTCATTGTTCACAAAAATTTTGTTGCTCATCCTTGGTACCATGGTTTGGATAATGATTCTTTCATGTATTCAATTCATAACATAGTCAAAGATGAAGTTCCAACTCAGCTTATTCAAGAGCCATCAGCTAATATGATGTGCATGTTTGATGAATTTTCTTACTGGGATAATCTACCCAAGTGTGATCAGTATGATGATGATCATGAGGCTAAAATAGAGGTGGATTTTTCAAAGAAATCAACCACATATGATTGGGAGGAAGAACATCATTTTCAATCCTAGCAGGACAATCAATATGTACATGGAAATTATGAAAACAATGATCAAAGTGAAAAAAATCTTAGAGTAAGTGGAAACACTTTGCCCTTATGTTTCTCATATTTTCTATTTTTGAAAAGAAGCTCTAGGCCATTTGTAAATAGTGTAGATAGAAAATTATTTGATCAACCAGTTGAAGATGCCACTGGAGATACAAAAGTTGATCCAAGGTTGTAGCCCTTAATCCTTTTTGAAGATCAAACCTCAGATGAAATCATGAAGCCTGAAATAGGTGATGAGCTAATCCATATTGATTCATTGCCTCTGTGATTTAATTCATTTCAAATTTTGAAGGGGAATCTTGGTCAGATTCTAGTTGAAAGTCACAGTGTAAGCCATGAAGTACCAATAGAGCCAATAGCACCCTTATCTAAATCATTTTATGACCCTATAGCTGATGTGCTGGATGACTTGTGTCGTCAAATCCATTTTCCATCATCCAGCTATAGGCTGAAAGGATGTTATGATATTGACATAATCAGGCAGTCAACTACAGGGACGTGTTTACCAGAAGTATCATTCTAGAAACCATAAAAAAAATTGCAGCCATGTTAGGAAGTGCATGAGGATGCAAATAGCATAGATACAGTGCCAGAGCATGTTACTCACTTGGCTGAATCTAAAAATAAAGGAACAAGTCATGTCTACCTTGATCCTATAGTCACCTATATGGAGAAACTTTTCACTACAGAGCCTCAATCTATCTCTGCCATTACTTTTGTTCTTCAAGATTGTCGAGGTCTCTGTTGTAAAGATCAATCATGTTTTCAGCAGCGGCCATTACACTTTGCAGTTTTCAATCTATGGGTAAAGGGTCAAGCTGTCTTTTTGACTATGCTAACAAGCAGTCAAGTAGTCCACTGGTCTTAACAGCTACTTGATTGGCTTCATTGGCATTTTTGTATTATTTGATTTAGCATGATTTTCAGTAGTTTAGGGTAGGTAGGAGAATGTGAATAATCTCATCATTCCGAGCATCTCTTTTTCGGCAATGCTCATTTTGATTTCATTTCAGTTGCAAGATCAAAACAGGTACAGGTTGTAGAATAAGATTTTGGGATCAGCCCAAAGAATAAGGCACCGGTCTGCATGTTCACAATTCAATAGTTCTTGACACCTCCCAAAAGAGTTTCCATCCCTAGGTGGAGCCACTGTTATAACCCTATAATTCATATGATCATCTGTTGACTAGAAAATTTTTACTCTTAATGTATTTTTGCTTGTAAAGAATATTTCATCTCTGCAAATTATTTTTAAGGAAAGGAAAAGAAAAGAAAATTCATGGTTGTTGACGCTGAGTGGTTTTTCCTAACCCCATGGAGACAAAATCAATGGAAGCAGTACACAAAACCCACAAAAAGCACTAAGCCTAAGTTTTTGCTGCATTCGCACCTAGAGAATAAAGAACATGCTTAGATCGACGGTTGATCTAGCAGTGCATAGATCAACAGCTGACAGTGGATTCCAGACCCCCACGACTGTTCTGTTTTTAATGGTGGGGGGGGGGGTCTAGAATGGTGACTAACAAGTGCACACAGATCTACGGTCATCGTGACAACACGCAGATGGATGGTCTACAGGTGATTCTGGACCACCCCCGACCGTTCTTCCTTTAATGGTGGGGGGGAGGGGGGGTTCAGAATGAGGCATTTTTATTTGGTGGGCCCTGTCCCAACGTGTCATCTATCCTTTTCACCCGATCCCATCACCTCTTCTACATCCTTCATCTGCCTCTGTGCCACTCATTCCCTTGTCCTTTCTTCCCTTAGCCACATCTCACCCACCACCCATCCATGAATAATCAAACTTAGGATAAACAAAAATAACAATAAGTTGATTAGATTAAATAATAATGTTAGTATAGTTAGAATAGGTTAAACTAGCTAATAACTAACTACTTAATAACTAATTTATTATTAATTAATTAATTAATTAATAATCAAGTTTAAAATCTAAGTTATTAATTAGGTTAGAGTTTGATTAATTAAAGATTAAATAAAAAATTAAACATATAAGATTAAAAACAAAACTAAAACACTATCCTAATTCTACCCACCCTTAAATCCATTACATCACACCCCACATAAAAAACAAATCATTTTAAATCAAACAACTATTAAAAATTTTGGACTCCCCCTCACCATCTGAAGTTTAACGAGAGGGGAGGATCTGCAATGGAGTAGTTTCTAAAACCACCCCCCGGAAAGGTATCATATCCACATGCTAGCGGACCCCCCCCCTAAAACCACTTACCACCTTAGGGGGGGGGGTCTGAAATACCACTGTACCCCCAAAAAAACTGCTTTCGTGGCATTTTGACCAGTCAACTTTCAAAACTATTTCTGGGTAGGATATATCGAATTTTCAAAAAATAAGAGAGATTTTTCTCCATAACAGGATGAATAACAAAAACCTCTCTCAGTGTTTTCACAGGTGCCACGAGCAGAGAGAATCGAAGCCATCTTCAAGGCCCTTTTTTTCCAGTTTTTCATTTTTGTGTTACAGTCTTGATTTTGCGGGAGCTGTTATGGCGAGCTGGAGGAAAATTTGGAAAAACCGAAGGAGGTTTTTGTCCATAACATGCCCATATACAATAACCTCTTTCAGTGTTTTCCTAGGTTTCATTATTAAAGAGAAACATGTGTCTGAGTGGACCTCTTGTTCACAGAAATTCGGCTTGTCTTTCATGGTGGACAGTTCCAGAGTTTTGGGGATTTGTGGCTATTTTTGGCCGAGGCGGTTAAATCTGAATTACACAACTTGTTGGGGGATATCCCCTATTTATTCAGAGGATTTTTAATGTAAAGTTTGTTGATTCTTGCACCCAAAATGCTATTCTCTGTAATATTTTGTGAGATCAACCAGAAATAAATGGACTTTTTGCACAGGATTCTTGCGTGTTAACGTTGGTGAAGTTTTCTCTTTTCGTTGAATGTGATCCTTCTCAGTTATCATTATGTTATTCCCTTTCTGATTTTTAAAGGGAGATTTAGTGCAGAATTTATCCAGTATACTCTGTGTCGAGCTTTTAAAAATCTAAATGTTTTCCCTCTGAAACTACAATGAAAAAATTCTTGAATTCTTTTTTGTTGTAGTTGATTATCTCGTATGTTCCTCTTTTACATCACTTTATTTCTAAAGGATCCAACATATTCATTACCTTGACCTGTGGAAATACCTTATAGACCCGTGTTTAATTTCAAAACTTGTCACAGACCCCATAACCCAATGGTCTTATTTTGTTGTCTCAACCAGAAAACTCCAAGAACATATCCTATTTTGCATAGCTAGCCTAATATAAAATCTATAACAACGATAAAATTGACAGAGAAATCCCTCTCTGAGTCTTGGAGGGCTAGATCCTTGACTCAAAGTGGTTTCGATGTTGCCTCTATGACTGCCTCCACAGCCTTGGGAAAATTACAGAGTGCTAACATACCCTCTAGCTCAACCTATCATGGATAATATATGGTGGCTTGAATGTCCATACGAGAATGAGGACTAGGAAGAACCCATATTTCTAAGTGACCATGCTTAGGCACTTCAGGAGAACACAACAGAAAATGTGCAAAACTAGTTCATTTCTGCTATCACATGTGTTGATTTTCCACAAACATTTCCCCAATTCGAGTAAATGTTTGGGGAATAATTTTAGGAACAATTAAACCCATCCATTTTTTCTTCGACATATTTTATCTTCGAGATAGACAAGTCTGCCTCATATTATACTATGACCTACGAGATTAGTCCAGCGAAATTTTTACATATACACTCTGGGCTAGATGCAGACCAATGAAAACAATTAGTAAGTATCCTTAAAGAACAATCAGGAGCATTCTCCTAGGAATACACTAACATGAAGGGTATACACCCTTATACAAGCATCCATCACATATATACCCAGGGGGAAGTAACACCTGTTAGGAAACCCCAGAGAAGGATGAACCCAACACTCAAAGATATAGTAAAGGAGGAGATCCAAAATTTATTAAATGTCGAATTTATTTACCCCATCTCCGACAGTAAGTGGATGTCCCCACTTGTAATGGTTCCAAAGAAACTGACCGGGAAATTGAGGATTTGTGTTGATTTTCGAGAACTCAACAAAGCCACTCTGAAGGATTACTTTCCTCTTCCTTTCATTGACCAAGTTTTGGATACCTTGTCTTGAAAGAAGTATTTCTCCTTTTTAGATGAGTATAGAGGGTACAATAAAATTCTCATAGCACTCGAGGATAAGGGAAAAAATTCCTTTACTTGTCCTTGGGGCACCTATGCCTATAGGTTCCTACCATTTGGATTGTGTAATGTTCCTGCCACATTTCAACGAGCAGTACTTGGGATATTTGTTGATCTTATTCATGATTGTGTGGAAGTCTACATGCATGAATTCACAGTTTATGGCAACACTTACCAGGAAGCCTTAGATAATTTACAAAAAGTCCTTATCAGCTGCCAAGAAATGAAACTATCTCTAAGTCATGAAAAATATAAAATGTTTTTAACTGAAGGAGTGGTTCTAGGACATCATGTTTCATCTGAAGGGATAAAAGTCGATCTTTCAAAAATTGAGGTCATCGTCAGACTTTGTAAGTTTTAAACCTGCGAAGTAAAGCAATGCATATATATTCTTAAGCAATACAGAAATTAATCAATGGCTCATACACAGAATACACAGAGATCTTTACCGGAAACCCTCAACCGGGAAAACCTTTCTTTTTCATTAT
>ML804818.1:114761-135353 GCA_009831015.1 Picea engelmannii
CCTGTGTGCTTGTAGATGGTGTACCAGTAGGCTGTGTACCAGGATCCACAGCGATCCATTGTTCTTTGTCTACAAGAAGGTCCTCCATCTTGAGCTTCCATAGCTCAAAGTTTTTACCATTGAAATTCTCTATCTCGATTCTAAATGAGCTCGCCATTCCTTTTACTTTACTCAAATCTCCTCTGCAAAAGATCCCACTGAACCCAGGTTTATCACAGACCCAAGATAAAATTGATCTATCAAGACCAAGCCAAACCCTCAGCAACAAAGGCGTCCCTCTGAAGCCAAAAACGTGCTCTGATACCACATGTAAGTTTTAAACCTGCGAAGTAAAGAAATGCATATATATTCTTAAGCAATACAGAAATTAATCAATGGCTCATACACAGAATACATAGAGATCTTTACCGGAAACCCTCAACCGGGAAAACCTTTCTTTTTCATTATATCGAATTTCACTATTCGCCATACAATATATACAATGTTTTTAGGTATTCCATAGATACGAAAACCCTAATCCCTTAATCCAGGATTAATTTACAAATCAGCTAAAAATAGCAAAATCCGCTAAAAATAGCAAAAAACCGCCCAAAAAAAAAAATAGAGCCCTAGGTGAAGGGATTGTCAGACGCAGTCGTCGTATCTGACGCACCCACACACACACACATGCAAAGAATATAACACATACCCAACAGACTTCCACCCCCCAAAACTCAGAAAGAGGTGAGAAGATTTCTTGGACATTCTGGATATTACCGACGGTTTATTGAAAATTTTACAAAGATTTTTGCACCTATGTTTGGATTGTTAATAAAATATGTTGATTTTGCTTGGACTGAGCAGTGTCAAACTTCCTTTGAAACCCTGAAATCTAAGTTTTTTGTGGTACCAATTCTTAGGGGACCCAATTGGGCTCTCCCATTCCACATATCCATTGATGCCTCTAAATCCGCAATAGGAGGAGTATTAGGGAAGAAAGAGGACCAATAGTCCTATGCCATTTATTTTGTGAGCAAGAACTTGTCCCCTGTCGAGCTAAACTACACAGATACCGAGAAGGAATTATTGGCAGTAGTTCATGCTATCAATAAGTTTCTTCATTACATTACAGGTTACGAATTATTTGTAAATACAGATCATTCCACCATTAGATTTTTCATGAATAAACCCTTAACTAATGGTCGCATAACTAGGTGGCTCCTACTATTGCAAGAATTTAACATCATCATTCTTGATCGACCTAGAAAGGAGAATTTGGTAGCTGATTTCCTTTTACGCATAAAAAATAAGGATGATGATATTTCTGTAGATGATAGTTTCCCAGATGAGAACCTTTTTCCCTCTCTGTAAATACCCTGTGGTTTGTAGATATGGAAAATTATCTGGCTACTAGGAATTTACCGTCTCATTTGTCACCTCATGAAAAGCATAAAATTATCGTGCAAAGTGCTAATTACTCTTGGGTTGGCCATGATATTTTTCATACAGGTCCTGATTTGATTATTCGTAGATTTGTCTGAGAGGATGAGGTACTAGAAATACTACGAAGTTGTCATGATGGACCATGTGGTGGCCATTTTTCTGACAAACGTACAACATATAAGGTGTTACATTTGGGTTACTGTTGGCCTAGAATTTTCAAAGATGTTGCCAAGTATGTGAGGAGTTGTGATATTTGCCAAAGGATAGGAAGACCTACATCAGCTGACGAAATGCCCTTGCATGCCCAAGTTATGATAGAACCTTTCGAAAAATGGGCCCTTGACTTTGTAGAACCAATTTCGACCATGTCTCGTAAGAAAAACTATATTTTGGTTTGTATAGATTATGTCACCAAGTGGGTAGAGGAAAAATCCCTATTTAGGGCTACAGAAAAATCCGTTGTCAAATTTATATATGAAGACATATTTACTTGCTTCGGTGTCCCTCGTGAAATTTTTACATACCAAGGCACTCAATTCACTTTCAAGTTGATGAGAGAGCTAACAGAGAAATATGGGATTAAACGCTGTAAGTCTTCTCCATACCACCCACAAGCTAATGGTCAGGTTGAATTTGCAAACAAAGTTCTAGAAGCTATCTTAACCAAGAATCTTCAATTATATCATAGAGATTGGGCTGATAGGCTTCCATAGGCTTTGTGGGCATATCAGACCACCTGGAGAAACACCACCAGACATACCCCTTATGAGCTAGTGTATGGGAAACAAGTACTTCTACCAATGGAATTCCAAGTAAGGACCTTCTGTATTGCCATAGAATTGGTATTAAACTTAGTTGAGGCTCAGAAACAACAAGACCTACAATTGAATGAGTTGGATGAGATCAGGCAAGATGCCATCCAACGAACAATGTTAGTCCAAAACTAGATCATAAAGTGGCATGAAAATTTTATTAAGAAGAAACACTTCCAACCTGGTGATTGGGCTTTGTTGTTTGATTCCTGATTTAAAACCTTCAAAGGAAAACTCACCACTCGATGGTTGGTTCCTTACGAGGTAGTCACTGTATATGAAAATGGAGCTGTGAAAATCAAAACAATTGACGATGGACAAGTCTCCTTTGTAGTAAATGGACACTGACTCAAATTTTATCATAAGCCCATTTCCAAAGAATAATTTCTACAGGTCATTTCAACTGACAAGGAATTGGCCTTAGTAGATGGGGAAGTCGTCCCTTGTTCTTGAATTTTTTCTGAATTTTCTAATGTACATATGTAAATAATGTTGAATTTTGTTGATAAGCAATTCTAGAGATTTCTGTAGGTATTCATTTCACCAGGAGTAGACATATTCAAGGAAATATAAAAGAAGTATTTTTCTTCAAAATATTGCTATATTTGAACCTTGTTGTCTGCTAAGCATCAAATGAATAATGACTTGCTATAATTAGCCATATTTTTGTAAATATCTTCATCTTCTCTTTTTCTTAAGGCATTTTAAAAAGCAGTTGCTCTTGAAAATCTTCACCACTATATAAGGAAGTGATATCGTAACCATCAAGCTTAGAGGTCTCTCGTACAGTTTTCCCAAGAAACCTGAGTAAGTGAGTAAAGTATCTTTATTAAAAAGTAACAAGGAGGTCTAATTAGCAGTTAGTCATGGAAACATCACAATAACTTACAAAAGAAGAAAGTGAGTTGAGCCTAGAGATACCTTTATGTTCTTTCTCAATGGTACCATCCACTACACACTAAATAACTTGATTATATCATATCTTTAGACAGGCCATGTTCTCTTAAGTACCCCTTACATCAGGACAATCACTAAGGAATATAAGGGAAAGTCATCCTCTAACATAAATACCATCCCAATTGAAAAAAAGAAAGAAAAAGTTGTTTTTGGAGCTGTCCCCCCATATTCTTGCACAGAGCAATATTATACTAAAATATTAAAATATGGAGGACTAGTCTCTGAGGGTGTAAGAGGATAACCTGTCGGGATACTGAAAAGGTTTTTTGGAAGTGGGTACTAGCCTGTGGTATGACAGGGAAACCCACCAGAGTACTGAATAGGCTTGCTGGTAGCGGCGCATTCTACCTAGCGAGGATGATAATCTGACAAAAAATAAATAAGAAATTTAAACTTGTCCTGATATACGGAATTACTTGTAGACAAAGATGACATGAAGTATGTATGGTTAAGCTAAGGTTAATGAGCTTCGTAAACTTTCCATTGGGAACTAACTTTGACACTATCTTGAAACTCTGTCAGCTACCTCTTCTTATCTATATATAGGATCTCTTATCCTATAGGTGTGGCCATCTTCTAACCGTCCTGTTAGACCAATCTGTGAAATTTATCTCTACACTTAACAAGCTATAACTCTTCGGCTATTGGGAGAACTGACTCGTTTCCTATATTTTTTATTGTGAGGTGTCACAATACTTAGGTGTGGGGGAGGGGTTCATGAGTTGACAAATGATAACATTTCCTAGAAGAAGTGAATCTTTGTAAAAAATTATCTGTATTGTTTTCATGATACAGGCTATTACATCAGCAGTCATTTTATGTTTTTGAAATGCTAATCCCCTGTGTGCTATAAATTTTTGTATATATCCTTAACATACCACTTTATTGGTTTATTTTCGTTACAGACTGTTCATGGAAGAATTGAAATTACATGTCTTATGCGAGTGGATTGAGTAAGCATGGTGGAAAAAAAAATAATAATAGAACAATCCACCTCTGCTCCTAATCATTGTGACTGACAAAAACATTCCAAGACTGCAGGCTATCCAATACAGGAGGTAAAAATGCATTTCGCACAGAGTTACCATATGGAGTGCCATATGGAGTGTCGTATGAAGTGTCGTATGAGGTGTTGTATGAAGTGTTGTATGAGGTGTCGAATGCAGTGCCATATGAAAATATACACCAGTAACTGTCCACAATTTCAAGTAACATGAAATCAATGGAATTTAATTGAATTAGTTCATGGAAATCAAGATTGAATAATTAAAACCTTAGACATTTTCATGATCAAATGTCCAAGTCAAAATACTTGGGCATTGATCTAACTCCTTATCATTATGATTTCCCCCAAAAACATGCCTTCAAATTCAAAATCGCTCACACATGGCAACTCGTGTGTGCATGTGTGCAACCATTTCCACCCTAGCTTCACTCATAAACGAAGGATCGCTCAATTGGGTTATCCCATTATTCCCCACACTCACCTCTGCTCATTTGCATTCGCCCCTGTTTTAAACATGCTCAACCTCTGTTCATTTTGTTCCCCTGCTTAATTGCGCTCAGCCTCTGTTTAAATCGTGCCATTCCTTGGCCTGATTACACCCATACTCTATCAAATGTTGCCTCTGTCCATTTTTACACACCGTCATGATGCCCAAATGATATGAGTTGTCTTCCTATAAAGACCTCTTCGTTATCCCTGAATTTGTACAGTGCAGGGAAGTGTTTTTGCGCACAAGTTGGGGGTCATTTTTGTCCCACTTACAGGGCCACGCTGATGGAATTTCAATTCAATTTGCCCTAGATTTTAATGGAAAGACAGTGCGCATGGTGTCTCTCACCTTTGGGGTCTCAGAGGAATCCATAACTGCAACCACAACTCTTCCAAGAGTGGGGGATAGATGGTTTAAAAACCACTAGTTGCTACGATCAATCTATAACAGGGATTTTAAACCAAAATTTTCGAACATATCTAGAGATAAAGGATACTCCAAGGAGTGGATAAAAGAGTATCTAATTTACCGTCTCATAGCCATCACCGATTTGATCACATGTGAAGGTAGATATTCCACTTTTAAAGCCTGTCACTTTCGATTGTTAGCTCACTTTCAGTTCAATAAACCATTGAATTTTCCTTTCTTCTTTTTAAAGAGCTTGGAGACGATGTCCTCCCAAGTGAGGAAGAATGTAACCAATCACCACAGCAACCTCTTTCACCATGGCTTATCAAACTTCTTGTTTTATCCGAATTGGAAAAATAGGGAAAACTTGGGATGAGTTCATTTACCAATTTGCAAACCCTTTCTTGACAATCAAGACTAGCAAAAAGACACTTGATATAAGGATTATTTCCCCATCCAAAACCCACTCTCCGAAGACTCCAAACCCTCCTTCACAAGCTATTTCTTTACTGGAAAAAAAATCCAAGAAACTTGTTGATACCCTTGTAGCCTCATCGGGCAAAAAGACCAAGAAGCCTATTGCTAATCCCTCGATGCCTTTAACATATCTTGATCCTACACCCAAAAAGCTACAAGAAGTGATTCGATAAGACTTTCATGCAATCCCCACAAATAGGAGAAGAGCTAATCGATTTAATAAAGGAACCTTTCGAAAGAATACCCTTAGCACAAGAGGAAAACCCTATGCAAAACCCTTGATTACTTCGGACCCTATATAAGTATCCTCTTATCTCAAAAGCCCTCGCAAAAAACTTAGGGAAGTGTCTGCAGATGAATTGAAGCCTCAAAGAAATACAAAATCCAAACCTACTTCTCCTCATCAACCCCCTATTACTCATACCTCATAGATGCCTACCCCGGATCCTAAGAATGATAGACACTCCACGTATTTCAAGGGATCTAAGCCCTCCTCTGAGATATCTGATCCTACTCCAGCCATTGAGAAATTATAACAAGAGAATTTTTAGCTCCTGCAACAATTGGAAGATAGGAAGACTTTGGACACACATCTTCACCATGATAATGCAATCCTCCAAGCAAAGGTGAATTCCCTTCAAAGTTCAGTTGACGATATGACCAAAACTAATCGCAACCTCAGGGCACAATTGAAGCAACATAAGAGGCACAAGACAAAATCTTCACGGAAAGAAAGAGAAGCTTCTAAATATAATCCTTCTTAGCAAGCTTAGTCATGTGGGGAAATTCCTTTTTGTTTGCAGTGGGACCTGTAAAATCTTACGTGTGGGGGTAATGTTGGGCTCGTGATATGGTTAATTTAATGATGATGATTAGATCCTTTTTGGCCAATATTGTATGTGCATTTTTCTATTTTGAAGAGTTTTGAAGGGTTTTTGTATCAAATCGCCATAGCTTACACCAAGTATGTATGATTGATGTTTTATGATGGTTTCAAGTATAATTCAACATGTTCTAATGATTCGAGGAAACTAATTCATGTTATGTGTGTCACGGGGCAAAATCGCAGGTCATTTTTGCATCTAGCACTCTGTCCAGTACTCCATCTGGCACTCTGTTCAGTACTATGTCCAACATTCCATCCTACACTAAAACCATGGGCGATTTGGTGGTTATCATATCGACAGCCAGCGATGGGCGAATCAGAGACATGGGTTTTTTTTTCTCATGGCCTCCAACTACTAAGCTTTTGACAACTTGGATTGGGTTGTTATGCTGGGCGTTTATTGTCTCACCTTGTTTCTAGAAGCCAATGGTGGTTAAGACACCTTAAATGCAATTTACTTTTTTTAGAGGAGGTCGACCTCTCAGCTTGTAAATTCTATAAATACCACATCAGTGGTCAGACAAATAGTTAGGAGAGAAAAAGGATAGTTCGGCTCTGTTTTTCAATTTTCAGACATATTTTGCTAAAACTGTGTTTTTAATTTTAATGTTGAAATCGTGTTGCTTGAGCTCGTGATTCATCATTGAGGAGTAGCCATGACCTGTTGGGGGGCCCACCAATGGTCTGGGTAAATATTTAGTTAATTAGCTTATGAATTCATACAGTGTAATCGTCATTTCTTTTATTTCTTGTACATGAGTTTTATTCTGTTTATTTACTGTGTAAATTGTTGTTCATAATTTAATTTCTTCAGTTCAGTTCTGCAAGTTATTATGAAGGCTAGTGTTAATATGAAATGACCTTTTAATTAGTAGGAACCATCTTGCAAGTTCGGATTCTAACCCCTATGTATAATTAGATGATAGATAGATTTTTCATATGTTGAAATAGAGTTTAAAAACAGAGTTAAAACATAGTATTTAGTTCATGGTTTCTTTGGCAAGTTTCGATGGATGGATAGTTGTTAGTTTTAGTTTTCATTTCTAGTTTGCTTATCTAATTTATATTTACTTTTTCTTATTTAGTTGTTATTTAGTTTGACTATTTAATTTCTTGTTATATGTTGAAATAAAAATAGGATTTGATTTATGTTTTATGAGTATTTCCATTTGCAATTTAAATTGTTAAAATAGGATTAGTTTAATTTACTTTATGCAATTTACTTTCTAGATCTAGGTTGTAATTTTAATTCGAAGTTTGATTATTAAGTTTATTTTTCAGTTATGAATCTCTAAGTAGTATGGATTTGCTTACACTAGCATAGAATGCAATTGAGTTAAATAGAATAGTGTTTTCATATTGTTGATGATTAGTGCATAGATTGAATAATCACATGGATATGCAGGGTAGTTGATGGTGCTTCTATAATGTCTAAGTTCTTGTTGGATTGTCTAATTCATACTTTTCACTTTTCTATCGAAGTCAATATTGAGTTTATCCCTCTTGAGTTATCGTTAATTGTTAAATGCCATCGTGATATAATAAGACACCGAAGACATAACCATCAACACTATGTTTGAGTTTTCTTGCTTTTATAGATTAGAGGATAGTTTCCTTTCTTTTGTAGATTAGAGGATAGTTTTCTTGCTTTGATATATTAAAGAATAGTTTTCTTATTGTAGATTAAAGAGTAGTTGTTGATTACTTTTATTGTCATGATGATTTGAATTTAGTAGATTAATATTTCATTTTATAAATTAGAAGTAGTTATGAAGCTTAATTTAAGAATAGAGTTCACTTGCTTATTAGTTTGATTAGTTTCTTATTGAATTATTTCGATTAGTTTACTTGTTCTAGAAGTTATCATAGGTTATTTAGTTTATTGCGTACTTTCTTTGATAGGGTAGTTGATTTTCTATTTACTTGCTTTAATAGGATAGTTTCTTATTGAATTTGAGTAGGTTAATTAAAGTAGTTTGTTGTTGTTATTTCTCATTAGATAGATTAAATAGATAGTTTTTTTTTGCTCATTATAACAATTAAGTTAGTTTTCTTTAAGTAGGGTTTTCATTTTCTTTCTTAGAACCATCCATTGATCCTTCGTTCAAAAGTTACTTAGGATAAATAGTTTAAGTTTATTAATAGGGTTTGATCATTAATAGTCTTTTCTTAAGTAGATTATCCCTTAGATAGCCCATTTCCTTAGTTAGACTATAGTACCTCTAGCCTTTCTGCCTTGGCACATATAGTGCTACAACTCTAAGTTTACTTACCCCTGGTTGACAATTTAATTTGGGGTTTTTAGTGTTTTTTAGTGCATATAGAACACCCATCACAACCCAACTTCAACTGGGGGGAACCATCACATTATTGTGGCCATCAACTAATTTACTAAGTGGGTTGAGGCGATGCCTATAGTTAAATCTGATGGGAAGACTGCAACCTTATTTGTATTCAATCAAATTATCGCCCAGTTCGGTATCCCGAGTGAGATTGTCACTGATCATAGAAGTCACTTTCTGAACGAAATGATGGAAGAACTAGCATATAAGTTGGGGTTTAGACATGGTCATTCTTCTCCTTATTACCCCTAAGTGAATGGAAAAGTAGAGGCCATCAACAAGTCTCTCAAGACCATTTTGCAAAAAATTGTAAGCTAGAGTAAATCCGACTGACACATTTTGCTATATGTTGCACTCTGGGCATACCAAACCTCGGTCAATACTGCCACCGTATTTTCCCCTTTTCAGTTAGTACGTGGTCTGAAGTCGATTTTACCTATTGAATTCGAAATCCCTTCTCTTAAGTTGGTTGTTGCGCTCCTACCTGACACTTTCGATCTCAAGTGACGCCTTTTACACCTAAAGTGTAATATACCAGATATAAAAAGTATGCAAAACAGAAATAAAATGCTAGAAATGGCTGAATAATAGTAATATAACCAGCATAATCTCCACAATAACAGAGAAATGATATAAGAACAATAACAGAAATAGCACTTTGATTCAGAAAGCAGTGTTCATGGGCCTCTTTGAGGGGGTAACCTACAGTCGAGTAGCGCTCTATTACAATAATATCCAAGCTAGGGTTTTCATACCCTCACCCCTTATTTATACTAAATATGTCTATCAAGAGAAGCATCTAGAGGAATATCCTTCTAGAAGCGGAAGCTTCTATTAGGTCTTCTTACATCCGCCTTATTCTATTTTATTGAAAGGCCTTATTAATATTGACCTTTATTACATCTGAATATATTGATCTACCTATGTGCAGGTCAGGACCCTAACATGTTCGCCCCCTTAAAAACAACCTTGTCCTCAAGGCTTGAGATGTGGAAACTACTACAGAATGGTAGCTGGTTCCCAAGTGGCATCTATTGGAGTTGTATCTTTCCACTAGACTAGCACTTCCTTGATGGTTTGTTGACGCAGGTGACGCTCATGTTGGTCCAAAACTTCTTCTGCATGTAGCCAAATGGATCCTTCTTCAGCTAACTTAGAAAGGTTGGTTTGAATTTGGCACCTAGTTCCAATCACCTTCTTTAAGCATGAAACATGAAAAACAAGATGTAGCTTTGACTGACTAGGTAGAGCTAACTGATAGGCGACTTGTCCCACACACTTGAGAACTATATAAGGACCATAAAATTTGGGTGCTAGCTTCTGACACTGCTCGGCCTTGAGGGACGTTTTCTTGTATGGTTGCAGTTGTAGAAACACCTGATCCCCTTCTGCAAATCGACGTTAAGAGTGACCTTGATCTGCTTGTTGCTTCATGCGATTATGTTCCATGACCAAGTTCTCTTTAAGGGTATGAAGAATATCTTCTCGAACTATAATTTTTTGGTCAACCACTTGGACCTTCAAGGTACCTAATAAGTATGAGAGAACTGAAGGGGGATTCTATCCATATATCGCTTGAAAAGGAGTCATGCATGTAGCTGTATTGTAGGAATTGTCTTACCACCATTTAGCTAGGGGTAACCATTGAACCCATTGATTTTGCTTTTCAGAGGCAAAACACCTTAGATATGTTTCCAAACACTTGTTGACAACTTTCGTTTGACCATCAGTCTGGGGATGATAAGCTATGCTTAGATGCAATTGGTTGCCCTGTAGCTTAAATAGTTCTTACCAAAAATTGCTTGTGAAAGTTGGGTCACGATAAAAAACAATAGAGTGTGACATGCCATGAAGCTTAAAGACCTGGTCCATGAAAATTTGAGCCAGTGTGGATGCAGTAAATGGGTGTTGAAGAGTACAGAAATGAGCATACTTGGAAAGATGATCCACAACCACCATTATGACTGATTTATTTCCCGATTTGGGTAAGCCGGTAATAAAATTCATAGAGATATCCTTCCAAATAGCAGGTGGAATCGGAAGAAGTTGTAGTGTGCCCAGAGATTTGACTGTTTCTCCCTTGTTTCATTGAAACACCTCACATTTAGTGACAAAATTACAGATGTGCTGTTTCATACCATCCCAGAAGAAATAACGTTTGACCCTGTCATAGGTTTTGGTGAACCCAGAGTGCCCCGCTATGGGTGTAGCATGAAGCTCAGAAAGTATCGTGGATTTAAGATTTGATTGTTTACTTAAATACAAACGACCTTTGTATCGAAGCTCATCCTGGAGCCAAGAGTACCCTGGGGGAGCTGGAGCATTGGTCTGCAATTTTTGGATCAGATGCGAAATTTTGGGATCCTGTAGCCATTCCTGGCACACAGCTTGGAGCCAATTCTATACAATGAAGGAAAGAGAAAAAAAAGGATCCTTCTTCTTCATATTTTTGGGACAGTGCATCCACCACCACATTGTCTTTTCCCTTCTTGTAAATGATTTCATAATCATATCCAAAGAGCTTAGTCACCCATTTTTATTTCTCCAGGGAGGAAATGCGTTGTTTTAAAAAGTACTTGAGGCTTTGATGGTCTGTCTTAATTTGGAAATGTTACCCCAAGATATAAGGGTGCCACATATCAATGACATGTAGAATAGCCAACATTTCCTTTTCATAGATGGGTTTTCCCAGATTCCTTTCAGATAGTTTCCTAATGGTGAAGGCCAAAGGTTGACCCTCTTGCATAAGGACAACATCGATTCCTTTCCTTGAGGCATCACATTCCAACAGAAAGGTCTTTGTGAAATCAGGAAGGGCCAGAACCGGAGTGGTGCACATGGCCATCTTCAAGGTTTGAAAATCTTGAGCAATGGATGGAGTCCAAGTGAAAGATTTCTTTTTGAGGAGAGTCGTGAGAGGTGCTACAATCTTGCCATAGTTCTTAACAAACTTTCGATAATACCCTGTTAAGCCCAGAAATCCATGTAATCTTTTGAGAGTCTTTGGGTGCAGCCAGTCTTGCATAGCTTCAATCTTTTTCGGATCCACCCTGACACCATCCTTGCTAACCAGATGACCCAAGTATTTTACTTCTGAGGCACCAAAAGAACATTTAGACTGTTTCAGGAAAAGTTTGTGCTGAGAGAGTAGATGGAGAACTCAATCCACATGAGTAAGATGGCCTTTCCAGGTTTTTCTATAGATTAGGATATCATCAAAGAAAACTAATACAAAATGACAGAGAAAAGGACGGAAGACATGATTCATGAGGCTTTGGAAGGTGGAGGGGGCATATCACAAGCCAAAGGGCAAGACCAAAAAATCATAGTGGCCCTCATGAGTTCGAAAGGCCATCTTGGGAATGTCTAACTCCTTCATACGTATCTAGTGATAGCTTGAACGAAGATCATGCTTAGTAAAGAATTGGGCACCACTCAATTCATCTAGGAGGTCATCAATGATAGGAATTGGAAACTTGTCTTTAATGGTCAGTTTGTTGAGGGCACAGAAGTCAGGACACATTCTTCAAGAACATTCTTTCTTCATGACCATGACTACAGGAAAAGAGTAAGGGCTCGTACTAGGGTGGATAATGCCTGCAGTAAGGAGTTCCTAGACCATTTTCTCAATTTCATTTTTTTTTGAAAAGGGGTGGCAATACGGATGGATATTGGGAGGAAGGCTTCTGGGTACAAGGGGAATGAAATGATCATGAACACTGCAGGATGGAGGGAGTCCTTGGGGAGTGGAAAATACCATTTGGTGTTTATAAAGGAGGGCTTGGAGGTATTCTGGCACCGAGGGTGTCTTTGTTGCTTGCATGGCATGGAGTTGGGAAATGACGCCAGAATGACGTTTTTTGAGCATCTTTTCCATGTGATGGGAACTAATGACCTCCAGTGAACCAGTCGTGATGCCTTGGAATTTATATTGGTGACCTTCTTGGTTGAATTGCATGGTTAATGCCTTAAAATCCATGAGAATGGGACCCAAAGTCCTTAGCCAATCTGCATATAACACAATGTCCCAACCACCCATGTCGATAGCAAACATATGGGATTTTAGGTGGTAGTCACCGATTTGGAGACACACATTTTCACAGTAATCTCCACATTTCATGGAACCACCATTGGCAATCATGATTTGGAAATTGTTGACTGCATGGATGTAGCAATGAGTTTCTTGGGCAATACGGTGATGAATAAAATTATGGGTGCTTCCACTATCAACCAGAATGATGACCTTCCGATGCTTGATGTAACCAATTAACTTGAGGGTTTGGGGGTTGGAGAAGCCAGTGAGTGCATTGAGGGAAATGATCAGTTCCACTTCAGGAGGGTATAAGGGAGGGGTTATGTCAGTGATTTCAGGTGACTCAGGCACAAGGGGAGTTTCAACATCCTTTTCCGAAACATCCTCATAGATGGTCATAAAAAGCTTTTGTTCCTTACACGTGTGGCCCAAGAAATATTTGTCATCACAATTATAACAAAGGCGTTTGAGTTAGCATTTAGACATTTCATCCCTCGTTAATTTTTTTATCTTTAATGGGGTGGAGGGAGTAGTGGGATTTACAAGTTTAGGGCGAGGGATAAATGAGGGTTTACAATTTTGAGAGGATACAACCTTCTATGCTTATTTAGCTTTTTTAGTAGCCTCTACCCAACTCGAAGGTTGAGCCATGAGGACATGGGCTGGAATCTCCTCCTTGAGGCCACTGATAAAACACTCTCAAAAGAAATCATTATTCATGCCCTCTGTTCGAAAATCTAGGTGCTCAAAGGTATCTATGAAGTCTTCTACTGTTCCTGATTGTTTCAACTTTGTCAAATGGCCCAAATGGTTGGTTTCAGTGTCAAATCATTCATAAAGCTCAGTCACAAATTGGGTCCAAGCAATATACCCTTGACGAGAAGTTTTTCTCCATTTCCACCATTGCCAACGTTCTTGATATAGATGGAGAACACCATACCAGAGTTTGGCCAAGTCATCTGTAATGTCATATAAAGAGAAATAATGTTCCATTTGGGTGACCCAACCAGTGGGGTTTGAGCCATCAAATTTGGTCACATCCACCTGCGGAAGGTGTAGGTCACATTGAAAGTGATGGGGCTGAAAGGTATGGGATTGGGAGGAATGTTTACCTTCAGTCTTTGGAGGTGCATCAGAGAAAGGATCATCTGTAGGGATCTTCAGTTTGGTGCAGAGTGATGCAAAGATAGATTCAAGCTGGGTGGTCAATTCTTGTTTGATTTCCTCCATTGAGGACTGCATGGTTGTATTTATGGTTATATTGATGGATGAATCGATGGAGGCAACAGTAGCACTGATTTGTTTCACTTCTTTTTGGGTCTCGAGGAAACCAGATTGCAAGGTGTTGAAGCGAGCTTCCAGGTCTTGGCTATGGATATGGGCCATGAGGATGGGTTAACTGAAAAGGGCCGGGTGGGGTCAAATTTTTTTTCGAAAAATGATATGGATGAATGTGATAAGGGAGAAGAGATGAATCCAATGGAATAGTTCTCAAATAATGGTGAAAAAAATTCTAGACTTTTTTTATGCTTTGGTCTGAAGAATGTTGCAGTGCTGAAATCTCCAAATTCTGAACCAGAGAGTATTTACTTAGCAACCCGAACACAGATGCGTGTCAATAGATCTCGCCGGTTTAATTTGTTTATGTTGTTGTTTATGTTCCCCAAGGGTTAGGTATTCAAGGGTTCTACAAACAAGGGTTTTCCCTGTGCTATATCTCTCTGATATACGTGCGGGGTCCAACAGTATTACTCGACCCAATATCTCAGGGAACTAACTAAGGAGGATAGACCGTACCCTTAGCCGTACTACCGGACTACCTATGTACTAGAGAGTATATTTTCGAGTGTTTTTCTCGATAACACTATAGCAGTCCGATGGCCGATAGGTTAATCTAAAGAGGGCTTCAAGAAATCTAGGCCGATCTATACAAAGGTGTTGTCTGATGCGCTACCACTCGAAGGGGTACCAACAGGGGTTACAAGGGTGGCCAACAGATGTGTGCTTAAGAACCACTTGTATTTCCTGTGTGTATGAATCCCTCAACCATGGGTTTATGCGCATAATGACAAATCTATGTGGCTTAAAGATGTCAGAATACGTCTCTACCCTGAAAAAAAAATTCCCACAATTTCTGCCAATGAAAGTGCTCTGATACCACTTGTAATATACCAGATATAAAAAGTATGCAGAATAGAAATAAAATGCTAGAAATAGTTGAATAACAGTAATATAACCAGCATAATCTCCATAATAACACAGAAATGATATAAGAACAACAACAGAAATAGCACTTTGATTCAGAAAGCAATGTTCACAGGCCTCTTTGAGGGGGAAACCTCTAGTCAAGCAACGCTTTGTTACAATAATATCCAAGCTAGGGTTTTCATACCCTCGACCCTTATTTATACTAAATATGTCTATCAAGAGAAGCATCTAGAGGAAGATCCTTCTAGAAGCAGAATCTTCTATTAGGTCTTCTTACATCCACCTTATTCTATTTTATTGAAAGGCCTTATTAATATTGACCTTTATTACATCCGAATATATTGATCTACCTATGTGCGGGTTAGGACCCTAACATAGAGAGTCTTGACTAGCAGCATAGAGACGCCTCTACGACTATCGAGGTGAACAAAAGACATATCAAGGTCCAGTATGATAACTTTGTCTATCCTCAGTTGTATGCTGAGGGTGAATTGGTCCTTTTATATGATCAAGCCAAAGAACCACTCGAGGCAGGCAAGTTTAAACCCATGTGGCACAGTTCTTATATCATGTGACATGTTTTAGAAAAAGGAGCCTATGAGTTAGAATATTATGAAGGGAATATGTTGGTCAAGGCTAGAAATGGGATCTACTTAAAAAGATATTATTCTTGAGCCCCAAGCTCGGGTGGAACTCTTTGTATACTAATGTACTTTATTGTATATATCGTTTCCCTTTCTTTTCGTCTTCATCTTGCTTATAAAGTTTTAGCTTGGTTGGCAGATGTCAATGGAGTCTTCGGTCTACTTAGGATTCACAAAAGGAGCTAGTCGTCATACACAGAACTTGGCTTCCTCTGTATGGGTGGTCTACTCACTAGAGGGTCTACTAGTGTCTTCAGGCGGTGTATGCCTAGGGAAATCCATGAATAATGTGGCCAAATATATTTTCATTATAGAACTTTTGTGTGATTCTATCTCACATGGTATTCTCTCTTTAGAAGTTTGCCTGGTGTTGGGCTCTAAAGATGTCCTAAAAACAACCTATATGCATCATCCAAAGGTAGGCGCTGGCACAAGCGTTTTACTTGTCACCTACATAGGTTCTTACCTTCCATTTTCAATACTCGTCCTCCAAATATGAAACCCCTACAAAGGGACAACAATCATAACAAAAGGAACAACAATCATTATGTTCAAATGAACAGCAAAAGGAACAACAATCGTCTAGCTCAAATGAACAGCAAAAGGAACAACAATCGTGATAAGGGAATGATAGTTGTTCTATTCAAAGGAACACCATGACCTGCAAAAGGAACAATAATCAGAACAAAAGGAACATTAGTCGTTACATTGGGCCGAACTAATGTTGAATTAATTGCATTGTAGTATTTACCCAACTATCTAATTTGTCAACTCGGGGTTTGTAAACTGACAAAACACATGCAAAGTATATGCAATATTGAAGCAGGACTAATCTAATCTAATGTTTAAGCTACAACTGAAATTGAATCATTAATCTAACACACGACTAAAATAGAATCATTAATCTAACACACGACTGAAATAGAATCATTAATCTAACACACAACTTGGAATTGAATTAATCTAGTTGCATAAATGAAATTAATCTAGGAATGAGAAATTGCGTGAAGGAATTAATCTAGAAATGGAGAGCTACATGAAGGAAAAGCAAGTACAACATGTGAAGAGTTAAATAACACAACAACATATGTGATCTCATGCCAATGAATCAATCTTCTATTACAATAACCAAATCAATCTTCATAACAAAATAACAAAAGCATGAAAATCAAAACCATGAATCAAAGCTAAGAATCCCTTTCTCTTTCGAATCCTAATGACTACCATTAATGACTACTCTAATTCTCTACTTACAACTGATTGAATTCTAATTGTTCCTAATTGAATTCTCATTAAGAGAGAGCACTTTCTTTTATACATGAGAGCCTTGAAGATAAGATAACCATCTCATTATTACAGATCCACTTTTCTCTCAACCTATTTCCCATTATTACAAAATATAATCCCTTTAAATCCTCGCACATATCTCTCACATATCTTGGATAAGATATTCCAACCAAATCTCCATGATTTTATCCTTGGAATGGGCTTGAATTATCTCCTCAAATATTGAAATGGTGGAGGAAGTATTCGAGAAGTCCTTTGAATTAATCCTTCTCATATTCCTACACATTACAAAGCTCACACATATTTGAGATATATATGAAAACATGTTGATTTTCTAACATTTAATCACAAATTCCTTTTAAATACTAAAATGAATAAAGTGGAGAATAATAAGGTGAAACCCAAGTATATTTATGGAAATGATATCATGAAAGGTTAATGGGGCAATGAAATGTGAAGAATGATGAAGGGAAAGATGGATGAAAATATGACATTTATGAGCCCCAACACACCCCCCAACTTAACTTGTTGCATGTCCTCATACAACCATGCATGGATCTTCTCAAGAAATTTTGGCATCTAAATGTTGGCTTTGAGTGATGATAATGAATGTTTTCCAGGATGGGATTTACATGAGTAACAACTGACATTTTTCTTATGGTTTGTTCTTGTGTGACAACCATGAATATAAAGAATGTTGATTCTTGTGTTAACAACATTCATTTTGTTATTTGTTCTCTTGATGTTATAATAATAATTTTCTCATATTCTTACTGGAAAATGTATGCTATCAATGTGCATAAAGTTCCTTACCCCCCAACTTAACTCGTTGCATGTCCTCATGCAACGTGGCATAAGTCGTAGAAGTGAAAAAGGAAAGGGAACTTAATTTGGGAATTTTCCAAATTATTCATTGCTAGTAGTTGAGGAATTACATGATTAAAGTTTAGAAAATAACATACCTCCACTTACCCAAAATGTTGATGAACTATGCAATAGGAATATGGCTGATGCAGCTGCTAGATCATGGAAGATGTCACTGCTGCAGGATCATATGGAAAGTAACTGTTGTTGTAGCTGCGACTGTTGTCCGCTGGATCAGAGAATGTTAAGTGGAGGATGTTGAACTTTTGTTGAATGAATCATGGAAAAGAGAAAGTGTGAAAGTGGAATTGTAGTACTCTCAGATAGCTGAAGTCATGCTATCGTAACTGCTGATAGAGTCATGAAAATTGTATAGTCTACACCCGTTGCTAAACCTGATGGTACAATTCTAATCATGTGAATGGATGTGTCGGTATTGAGCATGAAGAGAAGTCGTTGGATTACCAACCAATGATGAATGTCGTTAACCAATGCGAGGCAACTCATCATTGATGTCAATGAGTGCAAAGGTACCTAAGTACATCTTGCGAAGTGAGAATGAATGAGTTGATGTCGAGCCACGTGCAAGATCTGACGATCAAGGGACATTGATGTATTCCCATGATTGTCAGGGAGAGAACTTGCCATTAATGCATGCAAGCCTCCAGGTACTAAAAAATGGACTCTAGTCTATATCCCAGATAAGGTGTTGAGGTCGATGGGGCAAGACTTGTTGAAAGTTGGCCCTTAAGGAATCCCACATCAGTCAATGCAAGTTTGGATAAAAAGAGTGGTAGGACTATAAATGAAAAGATCTCAGTCGTAACAGTGTGTATGGCAAGGAAATGTAGTCATGGAAAGGGAGCTAGATAGTTTTATTGACAAGGAAAAATGAACTGAAAAATCTAAAGAGATGTATGTGGCTCAGAAAGATAGGCATGTGCGAAGTCATGACGGATAAGGAAATGAAATATGGGCTTCAACACAGGGATGACCAGTATGCTTTGAAGGAGAAATGAAGGAAGACATTCATGACGCAAATGGGTTTAATGAATGGTCGTTGTGTAATAGCAAACATCATGATGTTTATGATGAGTAACAAATCCTTCAAGCAGTCAAGAAAGCATGTCTTTCTTTTCAAAAGTTTTGTGATTTTTGAAAATCACCTCTGGAAGAAATTCAATTGTATTTCAACCTGAAAATGTTAGCACTAATCTGCAGCAAATAGTGTGAGAATATCGAAAACATAAAGTGCATAAATTATTACTAAGGCTATCAAACAAATAAAAAGATGCAATGCATTGTTACCAGTTGGTGATAGTGCATTTTTGACAATCCTCTTTGCAAATACCTAGTGATGTGACTTCACAATAATTTTAGCATAACAAGATAAAAACATGATTCTAATGATGTTTTCAGGAAATGTGAAAATCCATTTGCAATTTTTTTTATTTTTAGAATGTTTGATATGAGTTTTTCTTTATTATTATTATTATTATTATTTATTTATTTATTTTATAAATGTGATTATTACTAAATAAACTAGAAAAATAAAAATTAAAAAATTAAGTAAACTAGAAAGATTTTGTTTTAAATTTTTATTTATTTATTGTTATATTTATTATTATTTTTAAATTGTAGCAGATCATGCTAAGGTGGAAGATGTGCATTGACCTGGGTTAAGGATTTGCCCAAAAATGGGTTCATCTCAAAAATGGTGGGTGGAATATTTGAAATCACAAATTTATAGCAACAACTCCAATGCATTACCACTAGACCATGTGTTGACGGGCGAAATTGACCGTCCGTCAACTGGGAGAGTGGAACCGGTCTGAGGTTGTCTAAATAACCCAAGCCGTTTGGAATGGACCACCCTGACAAGTTTAACGGCTCCGTTGGCTGCCCTAAGGTCTCGTATGGAAACCAAAGAGAAGTGATATGAGTTAAGAAATCTAAAGGGAAACTAGAAACTAATAAAACAAAGACAAAGAACTAAACTAATAAAGGAAACTAGAAACTAATAAAGCAAACTAAACTAACTACACTAATCTAACTATAAATTACTAACTACTTATATATACAAGATACTAACTATGATTATAATAACTCAAATCAACTACCTAATTATCARCTATGATCATTCYTTATTMACAAATATACAATATAGACAAACTACAGATTTRRTTAAAACCTGCAAAACTCATGTGTTCGCTGCCCTGAGACARCCAAGGGTCTCTTTTTTTATTTTYKGTATTTATGAAAAAGAAAGAAAGATAACTGAAATTAAACAATATATTACTGAAATAAAACAATGTAATCTAAATCTAACTAAACTATCATTTATATTATACTAATTAATCAAAGCAATAAACATCTAACTAATTGACCTGGAAACGCTCCAAGTCTGTCCTGTGCAAGATGACTTCTTAAGCTGGTTGGAGGAAGAAATTCACACCATTTAGTCTTTAAGCCTCTCGAAAATGATCAGCTATACTGCTTCTTGAAGTATGTTACAGGACAAACAAGACATAAAAGAAATCATAACAGTTTTATGATGATAAATCTCTGCAAAAGGGAAACCTATTATGTAGAAAACTTATATAACAATCCAATCTACGAAGAAGACAAAGCTATCATTCATAAAATGAATCTACAACTGTTATGTTCTTTATCTCTTAGGAAGGAACAAGATATGTATAACAGTAAGAAATTATATCATATGCATGTGATTTAGATAACAAAGTAATACTAAACCA
>ML804819.1:87069-111025 GCA_009831015.1 Picea engelmannii
TTCTAGAATGGAATCTTACTCTGATGGGACCCCTATTAGTATGTGGCATAAATATGCTGGTCCCGAGTCCCACCACCTCCTACTGTCTAACATACCTCATCACCTCGTGATGTCATCATCCACCTTTCCAAAAGAGTCACATCCCATAACTCCGTCAGTCTTTCTCCCTCATTCACTCGTGTCAAGTCCCCTCACCATGATTTTTTCCCCCAATCGATAACCGCCACATCACCCATCTGTATCCCTCATTCATTGTCACCTGGCATCTCACATTCTAAATGACACGTTGGTCATTTATTACTAGTTAACTTATCCGTTAACCAGCTGACCTGTCCCCCGCGGCCAACGGATACCCGTTTACTCAAAATTACCCTCACTCTTCATTTCTTCACCATTTACCCACTCATCACACTAGAGAATTTACCCCGTTTTCTTCTCCTTTATAGTCAGTTGCCCCCATATATAGTCATCCCTGCTAACATTGTTTTATTTGCAGGTATTGTTACAGTAATGGCACCAAAATCAAAACGAACAAAAGGAGAGGAGAATCCGTTTCTCTCGCCTTCTGTCGATCTCAATGGGATTCCACTGGCTGAAAAAGATTACTTAATATTAGACACTAAGTGTGATTTTGACTTCGGAGAGCTTCGATCATGGATTAAATAAGTTTTCCTGGACCAGAGTGACGAAATTGGACTCTAGGAGTCCAACCTACCCCTGTATCTCTTCCCCTAGTTTCACCATTTCCCAAAGTCTTCCCTCAAGTGCCAAGCCCACTATATTCCCAAGCAAAGAGCCATTGTATCCTCCTCCAGGGAAGTTCTTTTCCTCATCACGCCAGAAACCATCGACCAAATGATGCAAATATCCCAAGCTGACTCTTCATCACCTTTTAACCTTGAAATCCTTACAGAGTTATACCAAAAGATGACTTTTCCTCAAAGAGCTCAAATATTTGAGCTTTTTCTTCCACAATCTGCTCATCTCCCCACTACAAATCCCCCTTATCCTTCCTCCATGTTCTCAACCAAAGGAAACCAGGTTATCACATCCCTATGCACCTTATTGGGTTATTATTCAGATCAATGGGTAGATGAACCCATTCTGGTATTTTTATCTATTTTCTCCACCGATGAGAAGCCTACTACACAATTCGACTTCAGCACGTTCCTGGTGAACAATATCCATGAGCAATTTGTCAATTTTGCAACAGAAGGCATGTTTCGGTATTCTTCAATACTGGCATACCTGTTCGTTTTCTTCCAAGCGGAAAAATTCTCTTTTTCTATGCAGAAGATGGACGGAGATGGAAAACCCCAGGCAGTAACTGCATGGACTTCCTTGCTCAGACATAAATCCATGAAATTCAGTTTCAAGTAGTTCATCGATTAGTTCTACCACCCAGTGGTGAGTATGCTCAGAGGCAGACCCGAACCTAGGATTAACGATGAAGTTCATAGGATCCTAAATCTCTTGGATCATACAAATCCTGGTGATTGGTACCTATACCAAGATCACACTGAGATTAGAGTCGATGGGTGCGAGTTGGCCCCATATAAACTGCCCAAATATTTACCTATCAGAATTTTTGCTCTAGAATACATAGGGCAGATGATAAACTCAGATGATATTCATTTTGTGTCTTTAAAGAAGAAGCAACATCTTAGAATCAAAGGGCAGATTGGGTCTTTCATCTGCAACAATCGAGGCGCCAGGGAGGAAGCAGATAGGCTGCTGAAGGAAATGAAATTCTTCATGGGTTTCACATGGCACTATGATCCGTGTGGGATTATTTCAGAGATGAGGGAAAAAAAAACAAGAATATCCCATATGTCCATGAATCTAGGCCCGAGGTAGAGAAATTTGCAAGGCAGATAGGATGGGAACCAAACCCTTTGGTTGAACCAGAACAACAGGACCCCCCGGTCACTGTATCACAGATAACCACACCACAGGATCCGAAGGAGAAAAGGTCTAGGCAGGATCTGTCACCTCCTGTCACTGAAGTGTCAATAGAAGAATTTCGACTGCATACCAAGAGGCCAAAAACTAGCCTAGCTCCTGACCCAGCTGGAGAAAAGGAAATTCCATCCACTACAGTGACAGAGGTTGATCGGTCACTCATCAACACAAGCAGCAAGAATATTATAACCACTATGTTACCAAAGAAGACTACAGATACTCCACCGATCAACCAGCCAGGCAAGACATGTTTGAAGCTAAGTATTTTTGAGAAATATGATCTGATCAAGAAAATGAATCAAACTCTGAACAACAGCACATATTCCTAATTTTGGAAGAAGACATCATCTGCACAACACAGACTGTTATCGTCATTCGACATAGAGAAGGGCATAATGCACATGGCATTACTCCAAGTACAGGTACCAGACCCAAAGGTAATCATCCATTACAAAAGGGCCACTTTCAAATTCTAGACCAAGGATGTGCATCCTGCTGATCAAATGGATCTGCACAGGCGGACGGGAGAAATCGTTTTCTCCATGCTGGCACATGCTTCCCCTACTGCCTCCAGGTTACAAGTGTCTCTAAAGAATGTTCATACATAGTTGAAGATGGAGAAAATATCATCCTTTGCCAAGGATAACAGGATCAAGACACTGGAGGAACTGGTCCTCAAGATCAGGTATGATCCCTTGAATGTGAAATAAGTCGAGGAAATGATCAAGAAGAAAAACGTAGACATAGCGTCTTTGAGGAAGCAATTGAAGCTACCACCAACAATATACTCGCACGCAAAGGAAATAGCAAACATAGGATAAGAAAAAGATGAGATGCTTAAATTAATCATGGAGCAGAATGCACAACTGAAGGAAATGGAAGCTGAGATGGAAAAGCTAGTGAAAGAGAAAGAACATTCGAAACCCATGGAAGTCATTCCATTGAGTGCAGTTCCACTCCCAGGAGTGAGCACAACATCACTAGCAGAAGTCCCATCGGAGAATCCACTGATGTCTATGGAAAAGACGGTTGAATTGGCCAAATCTATGGAAGAGATGAACCTGCAAGAGACAGAGATTAGCAGGCTCAAAAAGGAGATTGAGAACCTTCAGGAACTCAAATCTTCTTATCAAACTAGTTTCTCTAAGGAAAAAAAGGTGTCAGACCAGCTCAAACAAGAGTTACAACAGCTCCGGAAGCAAACAATGGCAGGTAAAACATTTGTTGAAGTCAAAGAAAGTGTCTGGACAGACATCACCAAGTCTATGAACGAAATATGGCCAATGATACAGATTATGTTTAAGAAAAATAGATTGGTGCAGAAAAGCAAACCGACTATCGAGAAGATTAGATCAGAATTGGGAGAGATGCCCACACAGTCTAATGAAATCATCAAATTCCTAAATTCTAAAACCAGAGAGGAGTTGGAAGAGCTTAGAATTGAGGATAGAATAGAGACCATCCTTGAGGTCAAGAGAGTCTTGACCAAGAGAGGACTGATGCTACAACTGGAAGAAAAGGTTCAGGCCATGGACCAATGGGTACAGAGGCTTTTTAGCAAGATTAAGGCTCTTCGAAAGAAAGGTCTTCCTGGTCTGAAGGTGATAAATGACAAACTGATGACACTCCCAGACTACAAAAAGAGACTGGCTGATGTGGCTAAGGATAATTCAAAGTTTTCAGGAATTCAAGGCAGCATCATTGGCAAGGCATTCCTAGATGCACTTCAGTTGGACATTAGCATTCAACATGAGATCCGGTATATCTTCATCACCAAGCCTACTTTCACTAAGTACACAGAAATGGACGAAGTCTACCAAAGGGTACTCAAAGTCAATGTTCCTAGTCATCTTTGATGGGAAGATCTTTGTGACTTGATCGAGTAGTAGATGAGATTTCCCATCCCAATCAGCTATCCAGTCAGATGAGGTCATACATAGGCCTCACCAACGACTCACCCAGAAAACAACATGCATTTGCGACATATCATCAAACAGTTCCTAGATTTCTGTAATTTGTTAAGTTAGTTAGGCTAAAAATAGACTTACCATGTCCTGATCTTTAATGACAAGATCGTTTGTAATTTTCCATTATAAATACTTCACTTTTCGAAGTATTGAGGGTTGATCTTTATGCCCTGTGAGCTGTCAGATTGTAGTATTTCTCAAGAGATCTTCCATTAATACAAATAGGCATTTTTACAGGATTCTTGTGTGTATTCACTGGTGATTTTTTTTCTTTCTAAGTTTAATGTTATTCTCACTTAGTTATCACACTGTTTTCTAAATCTAATGTTTGAAAGTAATGAATGTTGAAGGATTTATCTTTGTATACCCTGTTTCTAACTTTAAAATATTTTAATGTTTTATCTTCTGATTTTACGGTAAAGAAATTCTTAATTGCTTCTTTATTGTAACTGATATTCTCATCTTTTCTGCTATTCCTCATTTATGCTACTAAAAGAATCCAACGATTACATTATCTTGCCCTGTGAAAGGTTTCTTTGTTTTCTGGTTTAGATTTTATTTTCATGATACAGACCCCATACCCCAATGGATGTGTAAAGTTCTCTCAGCCAACTCAACGAAAAGTACAACAAACAAAACCAACACATTCTATTTACCTAGCCTAATATTTTAAATTCGAAACAGATCTAAATCATACAGAGAGATCCCTCTCTGAAGCTGGAAGGGCTAGATCCCAACTTCGAAGTGGTTGGATAAAGTTACCTCCTATAGATTTCTTCTTTTCTGACAACCTCTAGGAAATTTACAGGGTGTTAACATAGTGGCGACTCCACTGGGGAACATAACTGAACAAATTTTCACCTCGTGTCTTCTTTTCCCTAGAAGAAAAGTTTGCTTATGAAATATTGCAAATCTGAGAAATAAGTAATGTTTAGAGGTTGTTAAAAACCTGTACATATTATTTTCGGATTCGTAAAACTAAAAAGTATATATATATATATATATAAATCAAAAAGAAATCTGGCTCCCAAAAGAGCTTATACTCGATCTCACCTAGACCTAGAACCTGCGATAGCAACAGATAATCCAAAACAATTACTCAGGAAAAAGACCATTACTGAAGGTTCAGTAAGACATAATCCCCTTCAGAAGTCCCCTTCTCTTTCAGAGGAGCTTGTTTCCATTCAGGATCTCGACTTTGACATCTTTTCCAAACAAAGCCTGTTCAAAACAAAATCTGACAGCTTTGTGGCTAAAACTGTCCTAGACCCAACCATCTTGCAACCCCAGACTCCTGAAGTTCTATCTCCCACTGCTAAACCCCAAACCACTCACTCTGTGCCAGCTATCCCCTCCTCATCCTCATCTTTTGTCACCACTCCATCTATCATCCAGGTTATTGTCCCGCCCCCTCTACCTATCATGGCAGCTAGATATGCTCCCTTGGTGTTGGCCGCACCCCTTCATGCTATGCCCCAAGACTATCAAACGAGACTTCCACAGTTCGATGGAACAGGACCCTTGAGTGCCCAACAACAGGTTGATAAAATGAATGATTATTTTGACCTACAGGAAGTAGTTGAGGCTGATGCTCAAATGAGATTGTTTGCCCAGAGTTTGACGCATGACGTTAAGAAATGATATAAAGGTTTACGTGTTGCCTCAGTCCTTGACCTTACAACATTCCAAAGGAGTTTTCTAGACATATGGGAGGTAAATAAAAACCCTCTCCAAATCTTATCAGAATACAAAAACATCAGAAGAAATCAAGGTGAGACAGTACAAGATTACTGCACCCATTTCAATAACCTGTACAATGAAATTCCAGCTGATATTAAACCTCCACAAGGTTTAGCATTGATAAAGTTCTTTGATGGTTTTGACACCGATATGTCATATCAATTAAGAGAAAGAAACTCTGCCACCATGGAGGACATGCAGAAAAGTGCAATAAGTGTGGAGGCCAATCTGTTGGCAAAAAGGGCATGACAGAGGACATAGAGGAGAGTCACAATCAAAGAGGAACCTTCCACATCAACTTCTGAGTCCAAATTGGATTCCTTGGCTAGAGAAATGGAAATAATTATGGAGAGACTTACTGTATCCGAAAGAAACCCTCCTAGAGAAAACCCACTAGCTCCTCAAATTTGAAACCCTAACTTCATAAGAAACCCTCCTCAAATCAGGCGGAGAGATCCTAGGGATCAAACGGAACAGAGAGGTCCCGATCAACTAATCAGACCTCCCCTACAAGAAAATTATGCCAGTGAAGGAGAGGAAGTAATTGAAGAACTGAAGGATACTCACATAAACCTTATTGCCATTCATGATAACGAAGCTATTTTCCTTACCCAGGAAGAGAAAGAACTTTTTCTTCTCAATCAAACAAAGGTAAGTGAAGAAGATGAAGACGTCGAACAACAAGCATTTGAAAATGAAACAAAGAAGACAGTCGAAACCGAAAAATCCCCTAAGCCTTCTGCCGAGAAGATCCCTGAGAAGGGTAATGCTGAAGTTCCAGCAAAAGGAAACCTTACCATTCTGAACAGATCATCACAGTCTAAGGTTTCATCAATTAACCCACCAAATACTTCTGGCCAGAAGATTGTGGTGGACAAATCAGACTTGCTAAGCCAAAGCAGATCACCTACACCTTTCAGCCTCGAAGGGGAATTAGCCAAAGTAAAAATTCCCATTCCCCTTTCCGAGTTGTTGATCAAAGACGCTTACCGTTCATAGGTGATTAAAGCACTGACCATTGAACCTAATATAGGTACGAAGGCCTTAACTGTTGGATCAGTGAATCATTCAAATACTGTGAACCTTATAGATGATCAACCTGAACTCCTGTTCAGACCTAAAGTGGATGGTCAGACCGACAATGGTGTTGTCGCTCCTTTTTACATCAGCCTTAATATACATGACCTAATTTTGCATAATGTTATGTTAGATTTGGGTGCTTCCCATAATTTGATGCCTAAAGCAGTGATGGAAAAACTGGGACTTGAAGTTACCAGAACTTACAAGGACTTTCACTCTTTTGACTCCAGTAAGGTTAGATGTATTAGTTTAATCAAGGATATATGTATCACACTGGTTCAGATTCCCATAAAAAGCATGGTCATGGATGTCGTGGTTGCAGACATTCCCCCAAAATACGGTATGTTGTTGTCCCGATCTTGGGGGGCCAAGTTGAAAGGTACTTTGTAGTTGGATAATTCATATGCCGTTATCCCATTTTTTGGTCAACAAAGAAGACTATACAGAGAAATACTAATGAAGTACATGATTAGCAGCCAGAAAAAACCACATAACTATCCTTTGTACTCTGCACATTCTGACCTGGACTCCTTCATCCTATACAATGATGGCGATATGGGAGAACCAATCATTCAGCTGGAAGAGGATACATCTTGTCCAGACGAAGGCCAAGAAATCGTTGAGGAAGAAAGAAAGAAAAATGTGATAACTGAAGAATGGCCAGCGGATTTCTGGAGCATGGACTTTGATGGAGCTGTAAGCAAAGAAGGAGCTAGAGCAGGATTTTGGCTGCACAATCATAGATACAGGTATTCAGAAAACCATTCTTACAAATTAAATTTTCAATGCACTAACAATATTGTTGAGTATGAAGCCTTGATGCTCGGTCTGAAACTTCTAAAGAAGGTTGGTGCCAAACAAATTATGGTGAGAGGTGTTTCCAAATTAATAATCAAGTAAATTAAAGGTGAGCATGCAGCAAAACATCCCCATCTTAGAGCTTATAGGAATGATGTTCTGGATTCCCTTAAATGTTTCACTAAAGTTGATTTGCAGGTGATGCCTAGGGGATAGAATATTTTGGCAGATGGGTTAGCTATGTCAGTGGCCACATGCAAGATACCTTTTCATTCCACTCACCCATACATGGTGGAGGTTAAGTGCATACCAACTATTCCACACAACATCAGATACTGGCAGGTATTTGGTAATGATGATCAAATTGAAGATTTTCTGCAATGTAAAAATGATTTCGAGTGTACAAACATAGACTTAGAAAATGAAGATGAAAGTGTAAAAAGACCTGATTTTGGAAATGATAGTGTAAATAAGATAGATTCAGGAGTGTTAGGTGATGATGAGATAGAAGATGATGTTTTGCATTTGAAAAGTAATGTTTTACCTAGGGGTCTAGTTCCTTTAGGGGACTTATTTGATTTTAATGATGTAGCTAAAAAACTGAAAATTGAAGCCAGTGGTCAAGAAGTAGAAGCATGTACTATAGGGACAGAAGAGAAACCCAAGATGGTGAAACTTTCCAAATCATTACCCCCTGAGAAGAAACTCAAATACATTGAGCTTTTCAAGGAATATTTAGATGTATTTGCCTGGGGTTACGAGGACTTGAAAGCTTACGACACTAGCATCATACAACATAGGATTCCAATAAAAGAAGACCAGAAACCTTTTAGACAGAAACTTAGGAGAATCAATCCCAAGCTACTTCCCCTGATAGAAAAAGAAATAAAAAAAATGTACGATGCTAAAATCATAGCCCCGTTATGGTTTTCCAAATGGATTTCATATTTTGTCCGAACATGAAAGAAATCCGGAGAAAATAGGCTTTGCATCGATTTCTGAAATCTGAATAAGGTCTCTCTGAAGGAAAATTACCCACTGCCAAAAATGGACCACATATTACAAAGGATAGTCAGATCTAGTCGAATCTCTTTACTGGATGGGTTCTTGGGTTATAATTAGGTCCTCGTTCACTTAGATGACCAAGACAAAACCGTTTCACAATGCCATGGGGTACTTTCATGTATGTGAAAATGCCTTTTGGGTTGATGAACATTGGGGCCACTTTCTAGAGGGTGATGGACATCACTTTTGTGGAAGAAATTGGTAAATTTATTGTCATCTATCTAGACGACGTAACTGTGTTTTCCCAATCTGACGATGAGCACTTACGACATCTTAGACGAGTTTTTGAGAAATGCAGGAAATTTGGGATTTCTTTAAATCATAAGAAGAGCCTTTTCGGATTAGAGGAAGGTAAACTGCTAGGGCACATAATCTCCAAGGATGGAATTAAAATAGACCCCAGCAGAATCGAGGCCATTCAGAAATTAGAACACCCAAGAAATATCAAAGAGTTACAGTTTTTTATTGGAAAAATATACTTTCTGTGAAGATTCATACCCAACCTGGCTGAGCTTCTCAGAAACATCACAAACATGTTAAAAAGGGACACAAAAATAAAATGGGAAAACGAGTCCAGGTAGTCTTTTGAAAAAGTCAAACATGCACTCACGCAGGCTCCAGTCCTCATCAGTCCTGACTTCACCAAGGATTTTTATCTTTTTTCTTTCGCCTCTGAACATACCATTGCAGCAGTATTACTGTAGAAAAACAATGAAGGGTGTGAACAACCCATAGCCTTTTTCAGTAAAGATTTAAGAGATTCTGCTTTGAATTATAAAATAATGGAGAAACAAGCTTTTGCCTTGGTGAAAGCCATAAAATATTTTAGAGTATACATTCTCCATTACCACACTATTGCATATGTTCTGAATGCGGTAGTATAGGACATTTTAACCCAGGACAATCCAAACGGCCGAAGAGGAAAATGGATTGCTATCATTCTAGAATATGACATAGAGATTAAGCCTACTAAACTGATTAAAGGACAAGGTCTAGCAAAGTTAATGGCTGAATCAAATTTCCATGCTCTTGACATTACTTTCTTAGCTGTAGTAGATGAATAGGGTGAGCAGACGACTCCAAGCATGAGACAGGTATTTATCAATTCCACATGGTACGTAGACATGATATTTGTTTTTCATAAATTAAAATCTCCCCGTGGTCTGACCAAGACTAAAGCTAGGTTTTTGAAATTGAAAGCATTAAAATTATGTATTCTAGAAGGCAATCTGTATTGGAAAGATCCTTGAGGTATTTTGTTAAATTTTCTATTGAAGGATGAAGCTGACAATGTACTGCAGGAGTTTCATGCAGGATACTGTGGTGGTCATCTGAACTGGAAGGCCACAACCAACAAAATCCTTAGAGATGGATTCTATTGGCCAACTCTATTCGTCGATGTGCATCATAAAGTGACTTCGTGTCATCAATGTCAGCAGTTTCAAGGTAAAAGGAAACTTCTTCCTCTACCCCTGAAACCGATCTCCGTTGAATCCCCTTTCCAGCAATGGGGATTAGACTTCATCAGAGAAATACATCCTCCCTCTTCAAGCCAACATAGGTGGATTCTTACTGCCATGGATTATTTTAAAAAATGGATCGAAGAAGTACCAAGCAGACAAGCCGTTGATTTTGTCATTATTAAATTTCTTGAAAATAATATCTTGTCTCGTTTTGGATGTCCTAGAAAAATTATAACTAACAATGTAGTTGCTTTTCGATCTAAGAAACTCATAGAATTCTACAAGCAGTATCATATTGGCTTGAGACACTCCACTTCTTACCACCCTCAGGGAAATGGGCTGGAAGAATCATCAAATATAACCCCAGTAAACATTAGCAAGAAAACTTTGCAGGAAAACAAGAAGTCGTGGCATAACAAGTTGGTTTTCACACTATGGACAGATAGGCTGACCACCAAAAGGTCAATCGGTATGTCACCTTATCAGCTGGTCTATTGCACAAAAGCAGTTTTTCCCACTTACTTACGATTCCCTGTCATGAAATTGCTGCAACACATGCAAGCCGAGCCAAACGACTCCCAAAGAAGGATCAACCAAATGATCCATTTGTAGCAGTCCAGGGAAGAAGTATACAACAAGACACAGGTAGTCCAAGAAAGCATTAAGAATATTTTTGACAAAATAACCAAAGAAGATGATTTTGAGCTAGGAGATTTGGTGCTGAGATGGGATTCCCGAAATGAAGACAAGGAAAAGCATGGCAAATTCGATAGTCTATGGAAGGGACCATACACGATTCAAGCATTCAGAGGAAATAACAGTTTCTTGCTAAACAACAGTGATGGGACAGATCTGCCAGGAGGACCTATAAATGGCAGAATGTTGAAGCATTATTCATCGCCTTAGTAGAGACCTGAAGTCACACTTTCCATTGTACAAACCATTTTTTTTATTTTTCTTGCGAGTTTCTGAGTGAATAACTTTGGTCAGTTGGTTGAAGCCCGAAGAGAAGGCCGTAAGCCATTGACCATTGTTATCTATTTTTTGAAAATAAAACCAATCAAGCAACAAAGGCGACTAGGGAGGAAGTTTCAGAACATCAGGAATCAGGATTCTTGGCACTTCGTAAGGAGAGTACCATCCCCGAGTGCAGTCGTTGTTATCACCCTATAATTTATACGATCAACTGGTGACTGTAATGTTATCTCTCTAGTGTTTTCTATTTTTCAAATGATTTTTCATTCTGCAAATAATTTGAGAAAAGAAAGAAAAAGAAAAAGAAAAAGAAAAAAGAAAAGAAAGAAAAAGAAAAAGAAAAGAAGGCATAAAAGAATTTTAATAAGAGCCCCATGCAATAACATTGACTTGGTCCATACCTTTCAAGCATGGCCAAGTTCTTTAAAATTGATGTTGATAGGAATAATGAATAATCTTGGCTAAACTGTTTAATCTTAGCCAAGTGACCTAGGTTAGTTAGTGAATAAATCTGGCTAGACTGTCTAATCTTGGTCAGGTAGCCCCAGGATAGAGTAAGTTCTTATCCCAACAGTGTAATCTGGGCTAATTTTCATAGGAAGTTAGGTTAGAAAATAGGGTAGTTTGCTTGATTTAAATAAAACCAGCTCGATGATGAATGTTGGACCATGTTTTGGATACTCGAAAAGTTGTTTTCCTAACCCCTTGGTGATGTAACATGAAAAAGCTTGGGAAAAACCCATGAGATGCACTTATCCTATGTTCTCTGGGTGCATATACTTTCCGTGCCCACATTTATGCTCCACTCATATATCAACAGTCCAAATGATCACGCCCAAATCCACGGTGGACAAATATTTCCGGACCACCCCGACCATTCTACCTTTAACGGAGGGGGGGGGTCTGAAATCACTAATAATGTATGCGTGCATTCGGACGGCCCAAGTTTCGGCGCTCAGATCTATGGTCTGTATTGGATTCTGGACCCCCCGTCTGTTCTTCCTTTAATGGAGGGGGCCGGTACGGAATGTGTGATAAAGATCGCAAAAAAATCAATGGTGGAGATAAAAGCACGCAGATCAACGGCTCAAGGTATTTTTCGGACCCCCCTGACTGATCTACCTTTAACTGTGGGGGGGGGGTCTGGAATGGAATCTTACTCTGGCGGGCCCCCTATTAATACATGGCATAAATCTACTAGTCCTAAGTCCCACTGCCTCCTACTGTATGACATAACTCGTCACCTCATGATGTCATCATCCACCTTTCCAAAAGAGTCACATCCCATAACTCCGTCAGTCCTTCTCCCTCATTCACTCATGGCAAGTCCCCTCACCATGATTTTTTCCCCCAATCGATAACCGCCACATCACCCATCCATATCCCTCGATCATTACCACCTACCATCTCACATTCTAAACAACCTGTTGGCCATTTATTATTGGATAACTTATCTGTTAACCAGCTGACCTGTCCCCCACGCCCAACAGATACCCGTTTACTCAAAATTACCCTCACTCTTCATTCCTTCACCATTTACCCACTCATCCCACTAGAGAATTTACCCTGTTTTCTTCTTCGTTATAGTCAGTCGCTCCCATCTACAGTCGTCCCCGCTAACATTGTTTTATTTGCAGGTATTGTTACAATAATGGCGCCAAAATGAAAACGAACAGAAGGAGAGGAGAATCCGTTTCTCCCGCCTCTTGTCGATCTCGACAGGATTCCACTGGCCGACAAAGATTACTGAATCGTAGACACTAAGTGCGATTTCGACTTCGGAGAGCTTCAATCATGGCTTAAATAAGTTTTCCTGGACCAGAGTGACGAAATTGGACTCTGGGAGTCCAACCTACCCCTGTATCTCTTGCCCTAGATTCACCATTTCCTAGATTTCACACTCAAGTGCCAAGCCCAATATATTCCCGAGCAAAGAGCCATCATATCCTCCTCCGGGGAATTTCTTTTCCTCATCACACCAGAAACCATCGACCAAATGATGAAAATATCCCGAGCCGACTCCGCATCACCTTTTAACTTTGAAATCCTTACAGAGTTATACCAGAAGATGACTTTTCCTCAAAGAGCTCAAATATTTGAGCTTTTTCTTCCACAATCCGCTCAGCTCCCCGCTACAAATCCCCCTTATCCTTCCTCCATGTTCTCAACCAAAGGAGACTAGGTTATCATGTCCCTATGCACCTTGTTGGGTTATTATTCAGATCAGTGGGTAGATGAACCCATTCTGGGATTTTTTTCTATTTTCTCCACCGATGAGAAGCCTACTACACTATTCCACTTCAACACGTTCATGGTGAACAATATCCACGAGCAATTTGTCAATTTCATGATAGAAGGCATGTTCCGGTATTATTCAATACTGTCATACCTGTTCATTTTCTTCCAAGAGGACGAATTCTCTTTTTCTATGCAGAAGATGGACGGAGATGGAAAACCCCAAGTAGTAACCGCATGGACTTCCTTGCTGAGACATAACTCCATGGAATTCAGTTTCAAGCAGTTCATCGATCAGTTCTACCACCCAATGGTGAGTATGCTCAGAGGCAGACCCAAACAATGGTTTAACGATGAAGTTCAGAGGATCCTTCATCTCTCGGATCACACAAAGACTGGTGATTGGTACCTATACCAAGATCACACTGAGATTAGAGTCTATGGGTGTGAGTTGGCCCCGTATAAACTGCCCAAATATTTACTTGTCCTAATTTTTTCTCTGGAATACATAAGGCAGATGATAAAATCGGATGATATTCATTTTGTGTCTTTAAAGAAGAAGCAACATCTCAGAATCAAAGGGCATATTGTGTCTTTCATCTACAACAATCGAGGCGCCAGGGAGGAATTAGATAGGCTGCTAAAGGAAATGAAATTATTCATGGTATTCACATGGCACTACGATCCGTGCGGGATTATTTCATAGATGAGGGGAAAAAAAACAAGAATATCCCATATGTCCATGAATCTAGGCCTGAGGTAGAGAAATTTGCAAGCCAGACAGGATGGGAACCAAACTCTTTGGTTGAACCAGAACAACATGACCCCCCGATCATTTTATCACAGACAACCACACCACAGGCTCTGAAGGAGAAAAGGTCTAGGTAGGATCTATCACCTCCTGTCACTGAAGTGTCAATAGAAGAATTATGACTGCATACCAAGAGGCCAAAAACTGGCCTAGCTCCTGACCCGACTGGAGAAAAGGAAATTCCATCCACTACAGTGACAGAGGTTGATCTGTTGCTCCTCAACACAAGCAACAAACAGATTATAACCATTTTGTTACCAAAGAATACTACAAATACTCCACCGATCAACCAGCCAGGCAAGACAGGTCTGAATCTAAGTATTTTTGAGAAATACGATCTGATCAAGAAAAAGAATCAAACTCTGACCAACAACACATATGCCCAATTTTGGAAGAAGACATCGTCTGCACAACACAGACTGTTATCGGCATTTGACATAGAGAAGGGTAGAATGCACATGGCATTCCTCGAAGAACAGGTACTAGAAACAAAGGTAATCATCGATTACAAAAGGGCCACTTTCGAATTCTAGACCAAGGATGTGCATCCTGCTGATCAAATGGATCTGCATAGGCGGACGGGAGAAATCGTTTTCTCCATGATGGCACATGCTTCCACTACTGCCTCTAGGTTACAAGTGTCTGTAAAGAATGTTCATACACAGTTGAAGATGGAGAAAATATCATCCTTTGCCAAGGATAACAGGATCAAGACACTGGAGGAACTGGTCCTCAAGATCGGGTATGATCCCTCGAATGTGAAAGTAGTCGAGGAAATGATCAAGAAGAAAAATGCATACATAGCGTCTTTGAGGAACCAATTGAAGCTACCACCAACAGTAGACTCGCAGGCAAAGTAAATACCAGAGAGAGAAGGAGAAAAAGATGAGATGTTTAAATTAATCATGGAGCAGAATGCAAAACTAAAGGAAATGGAAGTTGGGATGGAAAAGATAGTGAAAGAGAAAGAAGAGTTGAATCCCATGGAAGTAATTCCATTGAGTGTAGTTCCACTCCCAGGAGTGAGCACAACATCACTAGCAGAAGTCCCATCGACGAATCCACTGACGTCTCTGAAAAAGACGGTTGAATTGGCCAAATCTATGGAAGAGATGAACCTGTAGGAGATAGAGCTTAGCAGGCTCAAAAAGGAGATTGAGAACCTTCAGGAACTCAAATATTCTTATCAAACCAGTTTCTCCAAGGAAAAACAGGTGTCAGATTAGCTCAAACAAGAGTTACAATAGCTCCATAAGCAAACAGTGGCAGGTAAAACATTGGCCGAAGTCAAAGAAAGTGTCTGGAAAGACATCACCAAGTCTATGAACAAAATATGGCCAATGATACAAATTATGTTTGAGAAAAATGAATTGGTGTAGAGAAGCAAATAGGCCATCGAGAAGATCATATCAGAATTGGGAGAGATGCCTACACATGCTAATGAAATCATCAAATTCCTAAATTCTAAAACCAGAGAGGAGTTAGAAGAGCTGAGAATTGAGGATAGAATAGACACCATCCTTGAGGTCAAGAGAGTCTTGAACAAGAGAGGACTGATGCTACAACTGGAAGAAAATGTTTAGGCCATGGACCAACAGCTACAAAGGTTTTTCAGCAAGATTGAGTCTCTACAGAAGAAAGGTCTTCTTGATCTGAAGGTGATAAACGACAAATTGATGACACTCCCAGACTACAAAAAGAGACTGGCCGATGTGGCTAAGGATAATTCGAAGTTTTCAGGAATTCAAGGAAGCATCACTGGCAAGGGATTCCTAGATGAACTTTAGTTGGACATCAGCATTCAACATGAGATCTGGTATATCTTCATCACCAAGCCTACTTTCGCCAAGTACACTTTAATGGATGAAGTCTACCAAAGGCTACTCAAAGTAAACGTTCCCATCCATATTCAATGGGAAGAGCTTTGTGACCTGATCGAGTAGTAGATGAGCTGTCCCAACCCAGTCAGCTATCTAGTCAGATGAGGTTGTGCAAAGGCCTCACCAATGGCTCACCCAGAAAAAAGCATGCAGTTGCGACACATCATCAAACAGTTCCTAGATTTCTATAATTTGTTAAGTTAGGCTAAAAATAGATTTACCACATCTTGATCTTTAATGATGGTTCAGTTCTTAAGCATGTTTGGGTAATATAATTTAGAATGGAAAGACTCCAACTGAACCGGATTCAACTGCATGATGTGTCAATAGAGTATCATCTAAATGAGAGGCTAACAATGATGGGCACACTTGGAAAAATAAACGGGACGTAACTAGTCAAGTCACAGAGTAAATTGTTATTAACTTTCATGATTTCTCAAGGTGAGAGGGTAGGTCTGTCTGTCAGAAAAATTAAGGCATCCTATATCTACCATTAATGCATTCCTAGTGTATGCATCTTGAAGGCAGCTCCTGTCCTTCCCTCCAACTAGATCATGCCAGTTCAGCCCCAACACATGGCCATAACCACTATTGTACTCTCGACAATAAAATTAGTCATCAAAGGAGATGCTCTTAGGGATGCGGATGTTTCCTTATTCATTGTGAAACCATTGAAATAGCTCTGCATGATGATCCTCCACGTGAAAGGAATTTCCCAAGTGGAGGCCGCTACTCGAAGGAGCAGACCAGGTCACCGCCACCTCTGGTAAGTCTTTCCTTTGAACGCTACTGTAATATCAAGGATATAAGGAAATTTTCTAGAAGGCTCATTATCATGAGAACGACTTATGTTCTGTACTCTAGTTATAATATTTTATTAAGCAACCCTAGTTATTATTCCTCTAGAGGCTAGGACCATTCCTGGAGGAGGTTGTAATATTGTTAGTCCCTTCTCCAGTTCTCTAAATGGCTCGGCTTGCCCACCTGTGAATCCTGTAATTAGGGGTATTTCCACTCACATAGTTTTCTTCGCAGGTAGTTACTACTATGTTTGGTTACTTTCATTGTCATTATTCCTTTAATAAATATTGGGGAGGCATGTATCCCTTGGGAATGGTCACCGAGAAACTAAGCGATTTTTCTTAAGGGGTGGAAGGGTCCGCTATTCGGTAGTATACTATATGACATTCTTATTTTATTTCCCTGTAAGGATGGAGCCATTCTTTTGTAGGCTGCCAGACTCTCGCCTAGTTTCCACACAATTAATTACTTTATTTATGTGTAAATCCTTCTTTTCTTGTAGTGCCTCGAACAACTTATGGGGTTCTTACAGCATACAAAGTTTGTACTGAAACCTTGTTATCTATACGATCGGATATTAGTTCGTGTCACTTGAATACCGTAGAGTAATCACCCTTCCCTTTACTGTTTGGTTATATATATTCATTGTTGTTTGGTTCATGAATGTTTCAAACTTATCCCATTTAATAAGGTCCATGTCTTGTACGAAATGTTTGTATTATTACTTCAGTCTCCTTGTAAGGCATGCTTGAACAGTTTATATGTTAAGGGTTTTCGATACAGACTACTTCTTTGTAAGAGAGGACTTATTAAGATTTTGTACTGACACTAATGGTGGGATATTTTTGATGTGAGGGTACCCATCGGGGATACTTGGACCCCCTTCTCCTCATCCTGGGATGTTTATTCAAAGAGAAAGCGACAAGGGCAAGATGCTAGACTCTATGCATAAGTTAAATATTGTTCGGTCTCAACTATTTCCAGTATTCATTGTTCTATTGAAATTTGGAATTTGCTTGAATTCATATATTATACTAATGCTTTAAATTATAAAATTTGTAATGCCAGGCTCTGGGATGCCAAATATTACCTACCACAAAAAAAGGTATTCGGGTTCTATGCCCAGTGTCTCTCAGACTTATTCTTTTGAGTACTAGAAATGAGAATCGTTACTCTGTAAATTTTTGTTACTGAAAACGTTTCATCTTGATTCTCGGTGTCTTCTGGATTTTAAGGATGTTTCTGATTGATATATTGATAACTTGTAGTTGGAGGAGGACACAATACTTGCGAGAATTAGATTTATATTAAGAGCCCTTTGAGATTTAATTCCCAAATTCTTTTCTTGTGACAATGTAATTGAAAACAATATCAGGCATGGCTGATTAAAAATCCACTTAATGGTATTACGATTTCTTCATCATAATTAGAATGTTTATAATTGGAAAAGCTTCTTTTAATCTATTTTATTATTTTGTGTCATTATGCTCAGAGGATTTGTTATGGTCAATTAGGATTGTTACTTCTGTAAACTCCTATTTATTTCTAGAATATATATCTGTGTGTGTGTGTGTGTGTGTGTGTGTGTGTGTGTGTGAGAGAGAGAGAATTAAATATCTATCTCTCTTCGAGTTGTATGTGAACATTGTTGGGATTAATCTCTACAAGGAAAAAGTTGCAGACATATCAGCAGGAAATCACTTACAACTTCTTTACTAGTAATTATGTCCATTTCCACTGTAATACTTAGGAATATATATATATATAGGTAAAATAAATATTGATTGTGATTTCTTTCGTACTTGGTTTTTTTATTTGTTTTGGGCTACTAAGTACTTAAAATAAAATCCTAATCATTATCATCACTTGGCGCATAAGTTCTTACCGAAGCATAAATACCCGATGCAAAGTTCTTAGGTTCAAGTCCATTTACAAGTAGATAATTCTATACACTGGAGTTTTGATATACTGGTAATTACCCTACAACTCTCTCTGTTATAATAACCTAGTTTAAAAAGGGATTATAACAAAATTAAACCATGTAATTTTCATCTGATTATCATAACAATTAAAAGGCAGACTTTAATATTCATTTGGGATTAACTCAAACGTAAAAATGTTACTCAACATTCGTTACCTATTTGCATGCAGAGGGGTTTGAGATTTCAAAATCCCAAAGTTCAGAATTGTGAAGAGATCACATCTATTGATCTCGGAGAAACATATCTAGTTCGTCGATCGGGAAAGAGCAGATTTGAACCGCCAGTTTGGAAGTATTGTCAAGATCGTGAGATCGATGATCCCATAGCATTACAGGGACAAGAATTGTGTGGAGTTTACAATATTGAGGGTGGGCCACAATCCGAACTATGGTTTCATAATGAGGACACGTGGATGCCTGAGGATAATTGCGGGCCCAAAAGTGGTTTAACTCCAAATTGCTTGTGACCGTGCCCACAATCTTGTGGTCATCGCCCAATGTCACATTCAAGAGAAGGATTATCTGAAAAGGATCTATTGCTCAACACTCTGAGGTTTTGCAGCAGAGAGAAAGAGAAGGTCATGGTTTCTATAAGAGCTGCACTAAGAAGCCGAAATGGCTTGTGTCTTGATACATAAGGAAGTCATTAAGGTTTCATAGAATCATCAGACTCAAGAATAAAATATCCTTTGACCGGGAGGTTGCGTAGCTCTACAGGGGAGTAGGGGGCTACATCACCCGTACTCACTCTACTCAACAGCCCATGAAGCCCTCACTTCAGCTCCTATGTCCTTCGATCCCTTGCTACACCAACACCTATGGTTCTTCAACAACCCAACACAGATTAATTGTTGTAGCTCGCAGTGACCATTGTTATCCTTCATTAGTTGCAACCATGTGTAGCTCCCCCTAACTTCACCCACTGATTACCTCTCTCAGTTACTTTCTCATTTGCGAACACTCTCCCATGCACCCGTGTTTGCCTCTGTTCACACACGCCCAACACTTCACATCAGTCGGCAATTATCTCTTTAACAGCTCCATGATTGGCCCATATTCCACATCTGATAAATAGACTTCAATTCATTCTGCAACTCCACATTCTGTCGATGGATATTTTTTCAATTGTCCACCTTCACTGCTTAGCTTGGCTTGCTTCCTTAGTTGATCGTATGATTTTCTTTATCGCTGACTATCAATACCACCTGCACACAGACCCTGCGTTCCCAGCTTGGCCTTCACACTGTAATATCTGTCAAGTATCACTACCTCCCTATCTTCTACAGAGCCACTCTTCTTTGCTAAAACTTCATGCCTCCACACCCATCCTCACTCACAAGATGTTGCCTCTCCATCAAATATCCTTGTGTTCCCAAGTCTATCCCACGTCGTTAGTTCTTATGCCCACATGTGCAGTACCCACGTTCGTTATGTTGTTACTCACTTAACACACCCACGTGAGACTCCTTAAGCCCAGATCCTCTCTTCACTGTCAATCCTCACTTCTTCCCATGATCTACTTCACTTATGCACAATTGTACAATACATGGTTATCTCATCCAATCCACGTCTCATCATAATCTATCTCAGATATGTGACCTTTATGCCATCTGTACGATGAACGACTACTTCCTTTTATTTTCTCTCTTTTTTCTAATTTATTTTATTAACCCAACAACTTCAATCTATATAAAAAGAAAAATCCCATATACCTATAAATGTGTTGCAAATTTCGCCATGTGTAATCTAGTTTCACCTTTCAGAGTCTCGGCTCTAACACCATGTTAGTTTTTCTCCAACCTAACTCTTGACACTTAGCTTAAATAAAATCACTTTATTAACTCGATGCACAACTAGGTTCCTAAGAAATTACAGCAAAAATATACAAACAAAAAACAACTGCATTGCACAATAGATTTTGGGTAAACACCCCTCGAAAATACCTCGAAGGGAAACGAGTTCTCAGTTTGATTATAAAATATCTTAGGATAATGGCCCATCAGAGCAATAAAATGCAGTAATAGCCTATCCCACCTAGTTTTTATTGTTAGAATATAAGTGGATGTGCTCATTTTACCATTAACAATACCTTTGTCACCCAACCATAGGCTGAAGCCACCCTCAATGCACCTTAACCTTGAAAGAGAATCACTTTGGAAGAAAACAATAGGCTAGATAGACAATCAAAGGGTAGCGCACCTTTCCCCAAGGATAGCACATAAACAATAGATGATCAGATAGTCCAAACCCTATCCAAGAGATAGTCCAAGCGTAATTGCTAGCTGCAACAGCTGCAATGGTATCTCTCCTCCAAACCTGCGCAGAAACTGGACAACTACAGATCGAACAAGTGCTTCTCTACAATTCTAAGACTCCCTCCCATAATGAGAACTGGCCTCCTGTATTTATACTAATTCTGGCTAACTACCTCGACTGACTTCTCATTGTGGGTATCTGCTTGTTTAGTATATATTATTATTTTTGGTCGACTTCTTCTCTTGGATGCTAATAACCTAATATAAATTATCTTCTTGAGACGACAAGTCTTCTAGGGTTATCAGCCAACTCATTGGGGTTTCTTCTTGCTTTCTGGAGTATTCTATCCTTCTCAGGTTTACACATGGAGGTAAATACCTAACGCAGCTACCATAATATCAACACTCCCTCCTAGCTAGGGATGTATTACAGGTAATGTTCTTGAGCACAAAACATACCATTCACATGATAGCATCAACATTGTTATATAGACTAGATCATGAGCACCATCATCATCATTAGCTGCATCATCTCTCGAAACTATAGTCTATCTGAGTAATCAGACGTGATGCTCACTCCATAGAGTGATAAGAGATCCATTCTTCTAATATAGAAGAGTAAATGTTCTGAACCATTTTCTTTCTAGAAAATCTCTTCTCATCATTCATGTAGCTGATAATTATTTCCAATAAATTGTTGATAGTCTTCAAGGCAATCAGAACAAATAGAACAAAATTGTATCTATCCATAGTAGTACATAACTACAATCCAGTGGTGCACTACCACACCCAAGTAACACACAAGTACTAGATCAACAACTTATAGTCACGAACAATGGAACACATACACCACAGTAGTATACATATACTATCATACAGTGTTCATAACAATCATCTGATATCAACCTGCAGAGAAACAATGTTATGATATAAACTGAATCATCCGGGCCAATATTTCACTCAAATTTGTGAGATCTGAAAGAATATCTACCCTCAGAGTAGAACAATGAGATATCTGGACTATTCTTCTCAAGCAAGGAAGAATAACTATCTTGTCTTCTAAACTCAGACCATTCCCCACCCTGGGCAATTCTTCCTACACTAATAAAATTGCACCCTAGAGAGAATGTATAAACCCTAAGGAATGCCTATCCCTAATTGTTGAGCCTTGACCATTCCCCACCCTGGGCGATTCCTCCTAAACTAATTAAACTGCACCCTGGAGAGAATGTATAAACCCTAAGGAATGAATGCCCAGACAATTTCCTCTATTAACCACAAGAGGAAAAGACTGTCCTCTATCAACCTCCCAAACAGACCATTCCTCATGTTAACCACAATGAGAAATCGTTGTCCGGTGAGGCGGGTCAGTCTTATTGAGTAAACCTCAAGAAGAAAGACTGCCCTATACCACTCACCATGTTAACGACAATGGGAAGTCGCTATCTATGATACATCAACAATCTGGACCATTTCCCATGTTAACCACAATGGGAAATCGTTGTCCGTCAGAAATCTCAATCGACTTTCCGAACTGGAAAGGAAGCTGCTCATCCTAGAGCATTTTTCAAATTGAAAATTGACTATCCATAAATCAATACATATGAGTTCTCCCTCCTAGCATCGGAGTCATCTCTTCCTTTTTCAATAAGGAAGATGTCTCCACAAGCTCCAATTTGACTACGCAAAATCTTTCATCTTGGATAGAAGCTTTACCGACATGTTTGTTTATCTGCTCATCTGTGGATATATGTATTTGAGAACCTCTTTCTCCTTTCTGAACTTCATCATGGATAATGTAATGCTTGATTTCAAATGTACTTCTTTCTAGAGCACTGGTTTTTCTTTCAAGGCTTCATGTAGTTTTGATCAATAAAGTATATCATTGTTGGAACACTCGAACATATCCATGTGGCACTTCTTTTGTCATCATGAGATTTGATCTACTCAGTAATCATCTCGATACAATATATTTTTTATAGAGAATCTTCACCACACTTCTGTTGTGCATTAGAGGTTCTTCACCAAGTTATCTTCTTCCATATGTATACAAGAGTCTCTTTTTGGTATGCCTCAAATTCTTGAGGTTGCTCTTCATATGCTCTTTGTTCAATTTCTCTGGAGAACAGTCTTTGCAATCATCTTGATGTAGCACTCCAACCCATGGATGATATAATGACTCATGTAGAGGTATGTCTAGTTTTCTGGAACGAGCAATCATCATTTTATTCTCCCTCCATCTAGGAGAACCTCTAGTTTTGAATCTTGCAATGCTTTCATTTATAAGTCTTTCGTACACTATTCTTCATCACAACTTTCAGTTCTGTTTGATTTCTTTCATATTAGGCTGGTAATCTTGTGATTCTTGATACAATGACTGGTTGTTCAGGCTTCTCTTCTTTCTTGGAATCTTCATGTTCTTCCTCGTGTTTTTTCTTTAGCCTTTGGGTGCATGGAGTTTCTTATAGATTCCATTCCCTAAAGATTCCACTTGTTTTCATCATAGGATCACAGATCTGGATGGAAAACCAAGGATACTTTAAGGCTTCTCTTCGAAGAAGACTTCTTCCGAGGTTGAACTAAGCATGTACTATCTTTCATGGTTACTAACATGGATATATACTTCACCATCTTCAATGGATCATAGGATTAGCTCCCTCCTAATCCTTGCTTCATGTATGAGTGCATATAATTGGCTCCCTCCGTCTAACAAAGTCGACGCTTCTGTTTGCATCCTTATTGTCTTCTGCAATATATATTGGCTCTCTCTATCTAACAGAGTCCACACTTCCGTCTTGTCGTCTTCTACAAAATGTCATAAGTCTTTCTCTACTTTCCTCTTGATTGCTGACTTCTTTCTGTCTTTGCTTCTTCTAAGTCTCTTCATGATTTATTCATCTTATCTTACAATAGTTTCCACCTCATTTGCTGGATGTATTTCAT
>ML804819.1:115246-129027 GCA_009831015.1 Picea engelmannii
GTGAGGCATACTTAGTTCGAATCCCATAAAAACCATTAATAAACGTAGGTGGAACAAGAAAATAAACCCGTACCTGCCTTCACAAGTAATGAATTGTTTGATAATCATTAAGAGATCATACCAGCGGGGTTTCAACATCTTTGCAGGCAAACCTCTGTCGCATGAGCTGATTGTGCGAGATTGGAACAGTAGTGTCCATGGGACATCATCTACCTTGCAACTTTTCGACCATTTTTGTCCCTTGACAGGCATGCTGGTTGCCAAGCTAAGAAACTGTTCAGTGATTTCAAGCTGGACATCTCCAACTTTGGCTCAGAAACAATCGAATGATAACGCAAATTGCCGAGCCACAGTGAAGTTATAACCATCAAACTTCCTTATGAAAGCGAGCCACCCGTGATTCTCTAGGTCACTATATGCACCGTCAAATGTCAACAATGCTTGGCACCCGTTGGGCTCGGCCCTTACGACAGGAGCCATGGCTTCTGTACATGGTAGGGTTCAAACTGAATGAAACAATGCACAGAATCAAAACGATAGGGTTTGACAGCTTCAATGCTCGAAGAGACCGGAATTAACTGCATACGTGCGAAGGTGGTGGGATTAACACCGCCACGCATTGTATTAATTGCTGAGTACAGTGTTATTATAACCACAATCGTTTATACCATGCGTATCGGCCAACAAATAGGTGTATCATCATATTAACGTGCCATTTACCCGAAACAGAACCAACACCATACATTACATCCATTTCCAAGTGTACAGTTCAATCCAACACCATATCCATCGTGTCAATCAATCGTTTTACACCAAGGTTAAATTTAATCAATGCCAATACATAGTTTAAAGCTATGAATCGTCCAATGCAATATCAATTTACCAAACAATATACCAAGCATCGATTTAAAATTAAAATCCAAAAGATTTCATCAACGCGCCCTCAAACCATTGCTATTTCTCAAATTGACCTTATAAACTTACCAATGTATTCGTTTATATTCCAAAGTTTTTAGAACATTGCAATCAAGAATTTCTCATATAATAAATGAGTCAAGAGCCCATAGCAATAAGAATAAAAACATATAATACTAAATCCATCATAACCTTTATAAGATCAGAATAAAACCAGTAAATCTTCATGCTTACAGGCTTAGTAATCAAACAGATCCAAATGCGCAATCAAGGTAAGGACACGAGTTTGAAAAATCTTTTGCAGTCATGCGATAAACCAATGGTCAAGTGTCTTTTGTAAAAATCAATAAAAGACGACTACAGTCCAAACGATGAAAAAGGTATTTTCACACTTTCAGTTGTGAAAATCGAATCGAAACCAAATTGTAATTGTCGCAAAAATGAAACAAATGTCTAGAAGCACAATGCGACGATGATTTGTCGTTAACGAGACAAGGGGTGTAGGCAGCGTTTTTTAAGAGCAATTAAAAAATGAATTGGCTGCCAACAATGGAGACATGCTGGGAGAAGCAGTTATCTCTGTCAAAAAAATGAATTCAGATCAGGAGAGCAAAGAAAAATTCGACGTGAAAAAACAACCAGAAAATCATACTACATCATCATCAACTATCTTTTCCAGTGAAGTTTTAAAAGATGCAAACCAATAAGAGTCTTAAAGATCAGTAAGTCATGATTTTTATGATAAATCTTCAATACTGTTGGCATGGCCACTACTGCCAACAGGCGTCCATAGTCTCGATAGGGTTTCCATTTAACCCACTCGGACGTCTTTGTCCTGTCAAGAAGCTCTAGATTAGAATAAGGACTTTTAAAAGAGGTTTCTTATAATTTTTTACAGATTTTCATTTACCCGACATTGCTTCACTACCAACAGGTCTGTTCAGTACCTCGACGAAGTTGTCTTGGCGTCATACCTGCATTTACCCACTGCCAGCGGACCTGTTCAGTATCCCGATGGGTTTACAAACACTTCCCACAGCTCTTATTAATATATTTTTATTTTTTTTTATTTTTATAGATAGCTGAGCAGGGTGACGCTGAAAAATCTTGATATGTTCTCATATTTTTTCAGACCTCATCAGAATTTTTTAATACTGTCCTTATTCATCTCCAGAAATCTTTTATTTCTAAAACAACTTACTTTGACAAGGAGACATCCTTTTTTGAGTCATTCCTTTACGGAAAAGGGACAGCATAAAAAGATAAAGATAATCATGACAAACTTCACTTAGAGATTGAAATTAGTAACTTCTTTCAAACAACATTTTCCAATATCATTTTCAGAAATATATATCACTGATGTTTGTACAATCTTTCAGAAGTTATTTCAGTGAAGATATTTTTCTATGATCTATGTCTGAATGGTTCAGTGTATAAGCATGCATATGTTTCCAAACACACCAAACTGATCAATCAAGTCAAAATCATAAAACGAAAACAAAGGAAAAACTAAAAACAAAAGGAAATATTTACATAACATACAAAGATAAAATCAGGCAAAGTACCTTTTCAGGGCACGGCCATTCACTGGGTAGGTGTCAAGCTGCCCTTCAAGACTCTGCAAGCGAAAGGAACTAGGACCCAACTTTTCAGTAATAAAAAATGGCCCAAGCCACAAATTTTGAAATTTAGAGTGTTCACCCTTCCCTTCGTGTGGTTTGTCCCACTTTAAAACGAGATCTCCTACTTCAAGATTTCTATCAGAAGCAGAATTAGAATCGAACCAGCTTTTAATCAGTTGTTGATGTTGATCAAATTTACGCTTGGCTTGGGTTCTTACTTCTTCCAACTTCATCAAAGCATTAATACGGCTTTCTAAAGGGGGACATTCTTCTTCTTGAACTTTTTGTGATAATTGAAGCGAAGGAAGAAGAATATGAGGTGGCAAGATGGCTTCTCTGCCATAAACGAGGAAAAAGGGGGAGTTTCCTATAGCAGCTTTGGGTGTTACCCTATCAGCCCACAATGCATTCAACAGTGCGTTGTGCCAGTTTTTGTTATTTTCAGCCACGGTTCTCTTGATAATCTTAATCAAGTTCTTGTTGGTTGATTCTGCTAAGCCATTACCCTGGGGGTAGTAACTCGCGGAATACTTAAGCTTTATTCCTTTCTCTAAGGCAAAGTCACTCATCTCAAGAGAGGAGAAGTATGAAGCGTTATCAAAGACTAGACAATCAGGGATGCCGAAACGAGTGATGATATTCGAGTTAAGAAAAGCAATCACCTAACTTGTGTTAATAGTTTTTAGCGCGGCGGCTTTAGACCATCGAGTAAAGTAATCAGTGGCCGTCACAATATACTTGTGCTGTTGTGAGGATGGAGGGTTAATAGGACCAATGATATCAAGGCCCCATTGCTGGAAAGGAGAATCGACTGTAACGGGTTGCAAAGGGAAGGATGGTTTTTTCAATCGCCCTGACACTTTCTGACAAATGATACATTTTCGGCACAAGGCGTGGGCGTCTCTAAAAAGTGTTGGCCAGTAATAACCAGCTCTTAAAACCTTATGAGTTGTGGTATCGCCATCGAAGTGACCACCAACTTCTCCTGCATGCAACTCAAGCAAGACTCTTTCTGCTTCGTCTTTTTCAAGACAACGCATCAGTACGCCGTCAAATTTCTGACGAAACAGAATACCGTTAACTAAATGAAAGGAGGCGGACTTTAGTCTCAAAGCTCTTCTCTTAGCAGGGTCAAGATGACGAGGTGATGATCCATGTTGAAGACAGTGTCTAATATCATCGTACCAGGGACTCACGAAGCTTTGTGCGCAACAAATCAGATTCTGATCGTGTTGTTCTAGGTCTGACATATCACTATCTTCTTGTTGTTTGATTTCTGAATCAACAACCAATTTACACAACCCTTGGCCTCTCACGATCTGTGTTGGGGTGATCTCTAGGTCATACTCTTGCAAGGAGGTGACCCATTTGGCTCTTTTCTCTCCTAACTCCTTTTGCACTAACAAGTTCCTTACGACAGGGTAGGGGACAATGATCTTCATCCTCGACCTCAAAAGATATGACCGGAAATGCTTAACTGCCTTGAAGACAGCGTAGGCTTGCCGATCAACCGCTGGGTAGTTAAGTTCAGCACCTTTGAAAGAAGAGCTCATAAAGGCGATGGGTACTTCGTGGTTTTCAGAGTTCTTCTGAGTAAGGATTGCGGCATAGGAACGATCAGAGGCAAAAGTATATAGTGTGAAGTCCTAAGAGAAATCGGGGCTCATGAGAGATGGAGCATCAATTATGGCCTTCTTTATATCGTTAAAAGCTTGGTTTTCAGTAGGTCCCCAGTGATATTGGGTGTCCTTCTTAATCAGGTTCTGGAGAGGCCTGACCATTTCGGAGAAACTGGGGACAAATCTTCTCACGAAATTGATCTGGCCAAGGAAGGACTGCATAGATTTCTTGGAGGTAGGTGGGGGAAGTTTAGCAATGACTTGGGTCCTCTTGGGGTCAATAATCATTCCATCGCTAGACACAATGAAACCTAGTAGTTTACCCTATTCTACTGCAAAAATGGACTTCTTAGGGTTCAAAGAGATGCCGAATTTACAACATCGTAGCAGAACAACTCGTAGGTGAGCTAGATGATCGTCTTTGTTTTTAGAATAAACAGTCACATCATCTAGGTAGACTACTACAGAGTGATTGATCAAGCCTCGGAAAGCAATATCCATTGCTCTCTGAAAGGTAACACCGGCATTAATCAAACCAAAGGGCATTTTGCGATACGCATAAGTGCCCCACGGGGTACGGAAGGTAGTTTTCAACTGGTCTGGCGGAGACATTAAAACTTGGTTGTATCCAGAGAAACCATCCAGTAAGGATAGCCTCTCGGAACCAGATACTTGTTGAAGTATCTGTTCCATGGGAGGGACAGGATAGTTATCTTTATCAGACGCTTTGTTGAGGTTCCGGAAATCGACACAAAGTCGAATTTCCTCGTTTTTCTTCCATACTGGGACGAGGTTGGATACCCATTAAGTGTGTCTAACAGGAAAAATTATTTTAGCACTAAGGAGTTTATTGAGTTCTTTTTGTACGGTCGGTTCTAACTTAGGATGCATTTTCCTCAATTTCTGTTGGAAGGGCAAGGTTTTGGGCTTCATCGGGATGACATGCTGTATAATATTAGGATCGAATGTTTTAAGATCGTCATAAGTCCAAGCAAAAACATCCTTGAATTCTTTAAATAATTTGACAAAAGAAGCTTTTTCTTGTTTACTACATCCCAAGCCTAAATTGATACATTGAGGATTTTCACTAGTTCCTAGATTGACTTTTTCGTAAGTTAATGAGGAACTATTTGTTTTGCAATTGACCGTTTTTTTGAATTTATCTTCAAAATCATAAAACTTTTCTAATCTAGCAACAGATTTGGGTAAGGAATTTACCATGTCCGATAGAGCTTCAGGAGGTTTCGGATTAGGTATTACCGTAAAGTCATGCAAATTATCGTCATGCGTTTGTTCATCAATCACAGCTCCTTGGAAGGTTTCTTCCATGTGCAGAAAGTTGATGATTTGCTTATCATCATCAAATACCCTCCAGTTTGTGATATTGTCTGGAATAGATGGTCGAAACAATAGCTCCATGGAGAATGCGTTTGGAGATAAACCATCTGTAGGAAGAAGTTTAGAGGCAACATTAGCGAGTAGATCTGCTTCAGCATTACTTGATCTAGGAATGGAATTTATATTAAAAGAAGAAAATTGGTTTATTAAACTCCATACCTCAGACTGGTAACACTTGAGATGCGGGGTAAGACAATGTATAGAATTTCTCACCTGCCTGACCACTATCTCAGAGTCACCGAATACAATCAGATTTTGAATGTGCATGTCTAAGGCTTTTCTGAGACCTTGTAATAAAGCCTCATATTCTGCAACATTGTTAGTACATTCAAATTCTAATCTGCAAGCCAATAATGTTTTGTTACCTGCCGGATCAATAATGATGTAGCCTGCACCAGCTCCTTCTTTAGACTTGGAACCATCGAAATATAAAGACCAAATTTGATTTGCATCAGGTTCATGGGACTGTTGTATAGAAGCTGTTGGTTGCGTATATGCTTTGATCTCGGATTGTTGTTGTGGATTATTGATAGGTGAAACTTCAGCCATGAAATTTCCGAAGTAGGTGTCCATCTCTTGGACTTCAGGTGAATCAGCTAGAGGTGTGTCTGGCTCATTGGGGTCATTCAAGTCTGTTACCGTGAACTTAAGGTAACGCTCACGGTTCACCCTGATCTTGTTAGGCTTACCGTTCTCTGGAAGCCATAAGTGAGACCAGTCCGTTGCGAAGTAACCATGTAGTTGCTCCGACCAGTCCCTGCTCAAAAACATGCCATATACTTCTGGAATATCCACCACAATTATATCAATAAACTGATGAACCTTTGGGTTAGACGATAATCTAATCAATACATTTTTCAATTCGCCCATAACTTTTACATCTGTTCGATCAAGTTGTATTATTTTCAAAGAAGATGGTTCTACTTCGGCGTTAATCTTTTGGCAAACTGACCAAGGCATCACATTGGACGATGCTCCTGAGTCAACCATACAATTATGCACATTTCTGTTGAAGATTTCTAAAGTTAAAAGAAAAGGAGGTACATTCTTGCGAGTGCTTAGAGTTGTTGCTTGTGGTTTCTTACTCGCATTTTCTACGACTACTTTATCTGAATTATTCACACTATTTACATTGCTATTTACATTATTTACATTTGGTACAGGAAGGCTTCCTTTATCTTGAGGATCTGGATTATTTTTTGTGGAAGTCTTCTGCGGAACTTTGCTTTGTCCAACCTTGCTACCATTTGAATTACCATTCTTGCTATTGTCTGAAATATTTTGCAACATCTTTTGTAACAAAAACGGAAATTTCAAAAACTCATAAATAGAAATGTTAGCCCATAATTTCTTAAGGTGTTCAACAACATCGTAATCAATTTTAGGGCTAGCATTACTCTGTTTAGTTTCTACTGATTTAGATGGCTTTGGAGGCAGCGTTGTAGCGTTATCGGCAGGAGGTCTGTTTGCGGTCTTGCTCCTAGTACTGTAAGGGTGCACAGTCTCAAATTTAGCTTGGAAGATACTATCAGAGGGGTGACCGAAGATATTTTGGGAAGACTCTTCTTCTTGGGTCGTTTCCTGCTCGACTTCCTCTTCAGGAATTTCAGGAGGCATCAAGTCATCTTGGGATCCTAGAATTGTCTGAAGAGAATATTGCAAACTTTCTAGGTTCAAGCCTTCGGGGTTTGGATTAGGCCGGCTGGTTTGAAAAGGCTTTCGGAAAGGAGGTTTATAGGGTCCTTTACTCGAAGAGGCTTCCTCAGTTGACCTTTTTAAATCTACGACTTGATTAGATAACTTTTGTACAACTTTGGTTAAATTTTCCAAATCAGAGTTTTCGGGTTGTGTTTTGTTTTGTGTAGGCCTGGGAAGAATTTCAATCTTCTTCATGGAAGAAGAAACAGTCTCAGTATCGTTGCTAGAAGAGTCCTTAAGGCTAAGTATATCTTTTTCAATTTGAGTAGCCCCTTCAAAGGCTTCTAACAGCGTTGCCTTTTTGGATCTTTTCACCCAAATAGCTATACTTTGATGTAGAGCTTTAGTGTAGTAAGCTATTACAAGACTCTCAGCAGGCATAGAGTCTGTAGGGATTCTATTCTTAAGTGTTAAAAATCTTTGATTAAAATATTTAACTTTTTCTTTAACATTCATTTTTAAGTTTGAAAGATCCATGACTAAGACCTCTGGAGGTTTTCCATCTCCGAACTTTTCCAAGAAAATTGACTCAAACTTTTCCCAAGACACTATGGTGTGAGGCTGTTGGGCAAAGTACCAAGTGGACGCATTACCCTCAAAGGTGTAAGGTAACAACCTACAAACAACATCTTCATGTTCAATGTTACGGAGTCTGATGGCTAACATAAATTTCTTAATATGGTCTTCTGCTATCTGTTTAGAATAGGGATCAAACTTAGGAAGCCACTTCTACGGATGTTTAGGTAAAGGGTGTTGGGCTCCAGGTACAGCTACAACATCCTGGTCCAACCAAGGTCTAGCAGGGTTGTTCTGATTTTCCATTGGGGTAGTGGGTGTAGGAGGACGTGAAGGTGGATTTCCTTCGTCAGAGGAGGAATCTCCCCCTGAAGAGGAAGGAGATGAGGGAGGTGGTGAAGGAGGAGGTGAAGGAGGTATTCCAGATCTTCCTGCAGCAGGATTTGTGTTCGGATCCGTAGGATTCACAGTGGGATCTATATCACCTAGTTGTTCTCTGACTTTTGAGAAGTCTAAAGGTTGTCTCCACGGGCGATGTGGTTGCCTAAGACTAGCAAAGGCGTTGTGTGATTTAATAAGAGATTGTCTAAAAATTTCTTGAATATCACCACCTGTAGGATTAGGGGTTGCTGGTTCAATTGTGATCTGAGGATCTTTGGTTGATGTAGTTGTTGTTTGAGGGGGGATATTATCTTGTGAACAGCTTCTAGTCACTATGGGTGTGCGATTAGGGGGTGGAGGAGTCTTGCGACCACCTCGTGCCATTAATTAAGTTCAGGCCCTCGTTCTAGCGCCATTTGTTGACGGGCGAAACTGACCGTCCGTCAACTGGGAGAGTGGAACCGGTCCGGGGTTGTCTAAATAACCCAAGCCATTTGGAATGGACCACCCTGACGAGTTTAACGGCTCCGTTGGCCGCTCTAAGGTCTGCTAAGAAAACCAAAGAGAGAAATGATCTGAGCTAAGTAATCTAAACTAAGGAAACTAAAAACTAATAAAATAAACTAAAATCACAAACTAACTTATCTAAATAAAAGAAATTAAACCAAAACAAAGGAAACTAGAAACTAATAAAACAAACTTAAACTAACTACACTAAACTAACTATAAATTACCAACTATTATATATATACAAAATACTAACTATGATTATAATAACTCAAATCAACTATCTAATTACCAATTTAATTACAGTTTTATTCACAAATATACATCGCATACAATCTACAGATTTGAGTAAAACCTGTGAATCTAATTTGCTTGTTGTCCCAGGACAGCGAAGATAACTCTTTTTTGATTTTATGATTTATGAATAAGAAAGTAAACTAACTGAAATTAAACAATCTAATAAAATTTACTGAAATTAAACGATCTAATATATACCTAATAAACTTGCGTCTATATTAAACTACTTAATGAAAACAGTAAACTATACTCTAATTAACCTAGAAATGCTCCAAGTCTGCCCTGTATATGATTGCTTCTAAGCTGGTTGGCGGAAGAAATTCACGTTGTTTAGTCCAAGAGCTTCTCGCAAACGATCAACTATGCTGCTTCTTGAAGTATGTTACAGGACAAACAAGACATAAAATAAAATCATAACAATTTTCTGATTATAAATTCCTGCAAAAGGGAAACCTATTATGCAACAAACTTATATATTACAATTTGATTTATGAAGAAGACAAAGCTATCATTCACAAACAGAATCAACAACTGTTATGTCTTTTATCTATTTTGAAGAAACAAGATATAGATGACAGTAATAAGATTATATCACTTGAATTTGATTTAGATAGCAAAGTAATACTAAACCATAAACAAAATGATATACAAAACATGGAACAAAGTGTTGATATATTGAAAAGCAAAAGCTATGACAAGACACCAGTTCTGCTCCAGTCTGAATCAAAATTCTATATCCTTGTTCTCCCCCTACTGAGGATGATCGATTATTACAAAACCATAGGTTTATATAGGTTCCTCACAAGGTAAAACATCCTTGTGAATAATAGTAAACAGTTTTACTCAATCTGGGAATAATCCCAAAATCCCTTAAACTAAGTAACTAAAAATGCAAGTGAAATCCTTAAGATATCTTCCAACTGCTCCTCATATCCATTGCCAATTCGAATTTACCTGTAATAGACACAAAGATCAAGTTAGAGGAGTATTTTATTAAGAAAATAATAAAAAAAATGACTCTATAGACTTAGCTACAGAATCTTCTGATTCTGTAGCTGGTCTAGAATAGTAAATAGGACCAGACATATAATCAAATCAAATCGATTCCAATCCTCTTTTAATAATCAACAAAGATTCAATAAAAATAATCCTTTTTAAATCCAACCAAATCGAACAGAATACAATCGGGACATAGTAGGAATGCTCTGTTTTCCCAATCGACATAAAATCGTATCAAATCTTAACAAGACTGTTCCATGAATGAATTCGATGGTAAACCAAATCATATGAGATACAAAACAATCATTATTGATTTGCATATCGTTTAATCAATTGCCAATATAGAAATCCGTCACGATAGAACATGCATAACTATATCCATAGAATCTAACCACAGTTCTCATTCGCTGAGTTTCAAATAATTCACAGGTATAGTCGTAATTGTAATTGACTAATTATAATCACAAAAGCAGATTGATTTCATTCAGTTAAAAGCACGATGTATGAATTGCTTCCAATGTAATTGGATGAAATCATACTCCATAAATATCGACTCAACAGTCTTCATGTTTGATCACCTCATAGTCGAAAGACAGGTTTTTGACAGAGTCAACAAACCGGGCATATAACTAAATTTAAATATAGACACAAATCGTAAGACTTGATACGATCAATCCATCCCTGTAATCTCAATCGAATAATACATTTGTTACCATCGAAATACAGTTCACATCGTAACAGCTACTATTGTTATCCATTCAAAATTTGATTATGTAATAAATGATATACGAATTGGTCCTAACATAGAATATACAATCAGCATAGCTAACCAATTTGCCCATCATATCGCACAAGATATAGCCAAATCGAACAGAGATATCATTTGTATTTCAACAATAGAAAAGATATCAAATAACAGAATATTCAAATCAAATCATGATCAATCAGACTAAATCTAATCAAAACCAATCCAGAAATCAATAATCAAAACTTATATACAACAAATGCATGAAAGAGCAAGTCAACAATGTATACAGAGCTTATGATCATGCCATATAAAAGAGTGAAAGTTATACCATTACAGTTGCTGAGACTATGTCAATTTCGAATTGACAATTGCAGTAGCAGACTCGACATTTTTGAACAGGATTGAACCTGTAGTTCGTTGCTTCTTGTCGTTGGGTTGTTCTCTTGCATTCTGACCAGTGAGCTTTGCCACTTGGTTTTCCAAATCGTGAATTTTGGATTGCAATTTTGGGACATCCAAGTAGTATCTCTCCAACCACAACCCACATTGGTCACAAGGTGGAGCAACAGCTTGAACAGAAGGTGGTTTTGATGATTCCCCGAGGGTTTCACTGAGTGGTTCAATACCAGGAAAGTCAGGGTTATCCCGTAGAGAAGGAGGTAAGTTCTTGACGAAATCATGAGGAGGTTTGCCACACAATCCTTCTAAGTAAGGATACTCTTAGGCGAGAAATCGTTCAATGTCTGAATCAGAGTCCTCGCTGACCACGATGGGCTCTGTTTTGGCAGGGGGCTTAGTTTTATTCCTTGCCATGCGAGAGATCAACCTTGCATTTTTCTTGCCTTTAATATTAGCACCAGTCTTCGCTCTAGTCTTTTTGGTTGTAGGCTTAGCAACTTCGGTCTGTTTAGTCACAGCCATAGGCGAATTCGTAGGTGAATCGGGTTGGGGTTTGGGTAGTAAAACACTATAAGGCATAGGGGTAGGTTTACTCTCGGTCACCATGGGCTTATCCACCTGTGGAGGGTTAGACTCTTCAAAGCCATTACGGTTGAGAAACTCATGCCAAGAATCACGACGTAACCCTAATTCATGAACCAAAATCATTTTAATCAACCCCACATGGAAGAGGCTAGTGTCAGCGTGGCTACGCTTGTATTGTTTAGCCATTTTGAACAAACTTCGGTGCAGATAGTGAGGCATACTTAGTTCGAATCACATAAAAACCATTAATAAACGTAGGTGGAACAAGAAAATAAACCCGTACCTCCCTTCACAAGTAACGAATTGTTTGATAATCATTAAGAGATCATACCAGCGGGGTTTCAACATCTTTGCAGGAAAACCTCTGTCGCATGAGCTGACTGTGCGAGATTGGAATAGTAATGTCCATGGGACATCATCTACCTTGCAACTTTTCGACCATTTTTGTCCCTTGACAGGTAGGCTGGTTGCCAAGCTGAGAAACTGTTCAGTGATTTCAAGATGGACATCTCCAACGTTGGCTTGGCAGCCATCGAACGATAACGCAAATTGCTGAGCCACAGTGAAGTTATAACCATCAAACTTCCTTATGAAAGCGAGCCACCCGTGATTCTCCAGGTCGCTATATGCACCGTCAAATGTCAACAATGCTTGGCACCCGTTGGGCTCGGCCCTTACGACAGGAGCCATGGCTTCTGTACATGGTAGGTTTTGAACTGAATGAAACAATGCACAGAATCAAAACGATAGGGTTTGACATCTTCAATGCTTGAAGAGACCGGAATTAACTACATGCGTTCGAAGGTGGTGGGATTAACACCGCCACACATTGTATTAATTGTTGAGTACAGTGTTATTATAACCACAATCGTTTATACCATGCGTATCGGCCAACAAATAGGTGTATCATCATATTAACGTGCCATTTACCCGAAACAGAACCAACACCATACGTTACATGCATTGCCAAGTGTACAGTTCAATCCAACACCATATCCATCATGTCAATCAATCGTTTTACACCAAGGTTAAATTTAATCAATGCCAATACATAGTTTAAAGCTATGAATCGTCCAATGCAATATCAATTTACCAAACAATATACCAAGCATCGATTTATAATTAAAATCCAAAAGATTTCATCAACGCGCCCTCAAACCATTGCTATTTCTCAAATTGACCTTATAAACTTACCAATGTATTCGTTTACATTCCAAAGTTTTTAGAACATTGCAATCGAGAATTTCTCATATAATAAATGAGTCAAGAGCCCATAGCAATAAGAATAAAAACATACAAGACCAAATCCATCATAACCTTTATAAGATCAGAATAAAACCAGTAAATCTTCATGCTTACAGGCTTAGTAATCAAACAGATCCAAATGCGCAATCAAGGTAAGGACACGAGTTTGAAAAATCTTTTGCAGTCATGCGATAAACCAATGGTCAAGTGTATTTTGTAAAAATCAATAAAAGACGACTACAGTCCAAACGATGAAAAAGGTATTTTCACACTTTCAGTTGTGAAAATCGAATCGAAACCAAATTGTAATTGTCACAAAAATGAAACAAATGTCTAGAAGCACAATGCGACGATGATTTTTCGTTAACGAGACAAGGGGTGTAGGCAGCATTTTTTAAGAGCAATTAAAAAATGAATTGGCTGCCAACAAAGCTCCATCTAACTTGTTCTCTTACTTCATAGAATAATTCATGGTTTCTTTGACTTGGTCAAACCATAGATTTTACCACAAACTCAAACTCGGTGTCTTGGCTTGTTGAGAGTACCATGAGATGGGCTAGGCTAGGGTACACTGATCTATCCAAAGATTAGGTCAATCCCTTCAGCTAAGGTGCCTCAACGAGAGGATTAGGGTTTCTGCAACTGCACCTGCTGGTAACCCTAGCGACAGTGCTATGGTGATTGCTCCTCCTAAAAACCCTAGCGACAGTTCTTCAACGAGCTTAATATCCTTATGGCTATGTTTCCTTCCAGTGGTTAGACTGAATGAAGGAGGTGTGGGCCCATAACCTATTAGAATATAAGTGGATGTGCTCATTTTACCATTGAAAATACCTTTGTCACCCAACCATA
>ML804819.1:180518-204300 GCA_009831015.1 Picea engelmannii
TTTCCCTAGAAGAAAATTTTTCTTATGAAATATTGCAAATCTTAGAAATAAGTAATGTTTAGAGGTTGTTAAAAACCTGTACATATTATTTTCGGATTCGTAAAACTAAAAATTATATATATATATATATATATATATATATATATATATATATATATATATATATAAATCAAAAAGAAATCTGGCTCCCAAAAGAGCTTATACTCGATCTCACCTAGACCTAGAACCTGCGATAGCAACAGATAATCCAGAACAGTTACTCAGGAAAAAGACCATTACTAAAGGTTCAGTAAGACATAATCCCCTTCAGAAGTCCCCTTCTCTTCTAGAGGAGCTTGCTTCCATTCAGGATCTCGACTTTGACATCTTTTTCGAACAAATCCTGTTCAAAACAAAATCTGACAACTTTGTGGCTAAAACCGTCCTAGACCCAACCGTCTTGCAACCCCGGACTCCTAAAGTTCTATCTCCCACTGCTAAACCCCAAACCACTCACTCTGTGCCATCTATCCCCTCCTCATCCTCATCTTTTTTCACCACTCCATCTATCATCCAGGTTATTGTCTCGCCCCCTCTGCCTATCATGGTAGCTAGATATGCTCCCTTGGTGTTGGCCACACCCCTTCATGCTATGCCCCAAGACTATCAAACGAGACTTCCACAGTTCGATGGAACAGGACCCTTGAGTGCCCAACAACACATTGATAAAATGAATGATTATTTTGACCTACAGGAAGTAGATGAGGCTGACGTTCAAATGAGATTGTTTGCCCAGAGTTTGACGGGTGACGTTAAGAAATGGTATAAGGGTTTACATGCTGCCTCAGTCCTTGACCTTACAGTGTTCCAAAGGGGTTTACTAGAAAGATGGGAGGTAAAGAAAAACCCTCTCCAAATCTTGTCAGAATACGAAAACATCAAAAGAAATCAAGGTGAGATAGTACAAGATTACTCCACCCATTTCAATAACCTGTACAATGAAATTCCATCCGATATTAAACCTCCACAAGGTTTAGCATTGATAAAATTCTTTGATGGTTTTGACACCGATATCTCATATCAATTAAGAGAAAGAAACTCTACCACCCTGGAGGACATGCAGAAAAGTGCAATAAGTGTGGAGGCCAATCTGTTGGAAAAAAGGGCATGACAGAGGACATAGAGGAGAGTCAAAATCAGAGAGGAACCTTCCACATCAACTTCTGATATCAAATTGGATTCCTTGGCCAGAGCAATGGAAAGAATGATGGAGAGACTTACTGTATCCGAAAGAAACCCTCCTAGAGAAAACCCACTAGCTCCTCAAATTCAAAACCCTAACTTCATAAGAAACCCTCCTCAAATCAGGCAGAGAGATCTTAGGGATCAAAGGGAACAGAGAGGTCTTGATCAACTAATCAGGCCTCCCCTACAAGAAAATTATGCCAATGAAGGAGAGGAAGTAATTGTACAACTGAAGGATACTCACATAAACCTTATGGCCATTCATGATAACGAAGCTATTTTCCTTACCCAGGAAGAGAAAGAACTTTTTCTTCTCAATCAAACAAAGGTAAGTGAAGAAGTTGAAGATGTCGAACAACAGGCATTTGAAAATGCTATTTTGGAGGTACACCGGCAGTACAATCTGTAAAGTAAAAAGACAGGCAAAAGTTCTTCAGAAAAGGTGACTGAAACAAAGAAGACAGTCGAAACCCAAAAATCCCCTAAGCCTTCTGCCGAGAAGATCCCTGAGAAGGGTAATGCTGAAGTTCCAGCAAAAAGAAACCTTACCATTCTGAAAAGATCATCGCAGTCTAAGGTTTCATCAATTAACCCACCAAATACTTCTGGCCAGAAGATTGTGGTGGACAAATCAGACTTGCTAAGCCAAAGCAGATCACCTACACCTTTCAGCCTCGAAGGGGAATTAGCCAAAGTAAAAATTCCCATTCCCCTTTCCGAGTTGTTGAGAAAAGATGCTTACCGTTCACAGGTGATTAAAGCACTGACCATTGAACCTGATATAGGTACGAAATCCTTAACTGTTGGATCAGTGAATCATTCAAATACTATGAACCTTACAGATGATCAACCTAAACTCCTGTTCAGACCTAAAGTGGATGGTCAGACCGACAATGGTGTTGTCGCTCCTTTTTACATCAACCTTAATATACACGACCTGATTTTGCATAATGTTATGTTATATTTGGGTGCTTCCCATAATTTGATGCCTAAAGAAGTGATGGAAAAATTGGGACTTGAAGTTACCAGAACTTACAACGACTTACACTCTTTTGACTCCAGTAAAGTTAGATGTATTAGTTTAATCAAGGATCTGTGTATCACACTGGTTCAGATTCCCATAAAAAGCATGGTCATGGATGTCGTGGTTGCATACATTCCCCCAAAATACGGTATGTTGTTGTCCCAATCTTGGGGGGCCAAGTTGAAAGGTACTTTGCAGTTGGATATGTCATATGCCATTATCCCATTTTTTGGTCAACAGAGAAGACTATACAGAGAAATACTAATGAAGTACATGATTAGCAGCCAGAAAAAACCACATAACTATCCTCTGTACTCTGCACATTCTGAACTGGACTCCTTCATCCTATACAATGATGGCAATATGGGAGAACCAATCATTCAGCTGGAAGAGGATACATCTTGTACGGACGAAGGCCAAGAAATCGTTGAGGAAGAAAGAAAGAAAAATGTGATAACTGAAGAATTGCTAGCGGATTTCTGGAGCATGGACTTTGATGGAGCTGTAAGCAAAGAAGGAGCTAGAGCAAGAGTTTGGCTGCACAATCACAGATCCAGGTATTCAGAAAACGATTCTTACAAATTAAATTTTCAATGCACTAACAATATTGCTGAGTATGAAGCCTTGATGCTCGGTCTGAAACTTCTAAAGAAGGTTGGTGCCAAACAAATTATGGTGAGAAGTGATTCCAAATTAATAATCAAGCAAATTAAAGGTGAGTATGCAGCAAAACACCCCCATCTTAGAGCTTATAGGAATGATGTTCTGTATTCCCTTAAATGTTTCACTAAAGTTGATTTGCAGGTGATGCCTAAGGGACAGAATATTTGGTAGACGGGTTAGCTATGTCAGTGGCCACATGTAAGATACCTTTTCATTCCACTCGCCCATACATGGTGGAGGTTAAGTGCATACCAACTGTTCCAGACAACATCAGATACTAGCAGGTATTTGGTAATGATGATCAAATTGAAGATTTTCTGCAATGTAAAAATGATTTCGAGTGTACAAACATAGACTTAGAAAATGAAGATGAAAGTGTAAAAAGACTTGATTTTGGAAATGATAGTGTAAATAAGATATATTCAGGAGAGTTAGGTGATGATGAGATAGAAGCTGATGTTTTGCATTTGAACAGTAATGTTTTACCTAGGGGTCTAGTTCCTTTAGAGGACTTATTTGATTTTAATGATGTAGCTAAAAGATTGAAAATTGAAGCCAGTGGTCAAGAAGTAGAAGCATGTAATATAGGGACAGAAGAGAAACCCAAGATGGTGAAACTTTCCAAATCATTACCCCCTGAGAAGAAACTCAAATACATTGAGCTTTTCAAGGAATATTTAGATGTATTTGCCTGGGGTTACAAGGACTTGAAAGCTTACGACACTAGCATCATACAACATAAGATTCCAATAAAAGAAGACCAGAAACCTTTTAGACAGAAACTTAGGAGAATCAATCCCAAGCTACTTCCCCTGATAGAAAAAGAAATAAAAAAAATGTACGATGCTAAAATCATAGTGTCATTACGGTTTTCCAAATGGGTTTCAGATTTTGTCCCAACATGAAAGAAATACGGAGAAAATAGGCTTTGCATCGATTTCTGAAATATGAATAAGGTCTCTCTGAAGGAAAATTACCCACTGCCAAAAATGGACCACATATTACAAAGGATAGTCAGATCCAGTCGAATCTCTTTACTGGATGGGTTCTCGGGTTATAATTAGGTCCTCGTTCACCTAGATGACCAAGACAAAACTGCTTTCACAATGCCATGGGGTACTTTCATGTATGTGAAAATGCCTTTTGGGTTGATGAACGTTGGGGCCACTTTCCAGAGGGTGATGGACATCACTTTTGTGGAAGAAATCGGTAAATTTATTGTCATCTATATGGACAACGTAACTGTGTTTTCCCAATCTGACGATGAGCACTTACGACATCTCAGACAAGTTTTTGAGAAATGCAGGAAATTTGGGATTTGTTTAAATCATAAGAAGAGCCTTTTCGGATTAGAGGAAGGTAAACTGCTAGGGCACATAATCTCCAAGTATGGAATTAAAATAGACCCCATCAGAATCGAGGCCATTCAGAAATTAGAACAGCCAAGAAATATCATAGAGTTACAGTCTTTTATTGGAAAAATAAACTTTCTCTGAAGATTCATACCCAACCTGGTTGAGCTTCTCAGAAACATCACAAACATGTTAAAAAGGGACACAAAAATAAAATGGGACAACGAGTCCAGGCAGTCTTTTGAAAAAGTCAAGCATGCACTCACGCAGGCTCCAGTCCTTATTAGTCCTGACTTCACCAAGGATTTTTATCTTTTTTCTTTCGCCTCTGAACATACCATTGTAGCAGTATTACTGTAGAAAAACAACGAAGGGTGTGAACAACCCATAGCCTTTTTCAGTAAAGATTTAAGAGATGCTGCTTTGAATTATAAAATAATGGAGAAACAAGCTTTTGCCTTGGTGAAAGCCATAAAAGATTTTAGAGTATACATTCTCCATTCCCACACTATTGCATATGTTTCGAATGCGGTAGTAAAGGACATTTTAACCCAGGACAATCTAGACGGCCGAAGAGGAAAATGGATTGATATCATTCTAGAATATGACATAGAGATTAAGCCTACTAAACTGATTAAAGGACAAGGTCTAGCAAAGTTAATGGCTGAATCAAATTTCCATGCTCTTGACATTAATTTCTTAGCTGCAACAGATGAATAGGGTGAGCAGGCGACTCCAAGCATGAGAGAGGTATTTCTCAACTCTACATGGTACGTAGACCTGATATTTGTTTTTCATAATTTAAAAGCAACCCCTGGTCTGACCAAGACTAAAGCTAGGTTTTTGAAATTGAAAGCATTAAAATTCTTTATTCTAGAAGGCAATCTGTATTGGAAAGATCCTGGAGGTATTTTGTTAAATTTTCTATTGAAGGATGAAGCTGACAATGTACTGCAGTAGTTTCATGCAGGAGACTGTGGTGGTCATCTGAACTGGAAGGCCACAACCAACAAAATCCTCAGAGCTGGATTCTATTGGCCAACTCTATTCGTCTATGTGCATCATAAAGTGACTTTGTGTCATCAATGTCAGCTGTTTGAAGGAAAAATGAAACTTCTTCCTCTACCCCTAAAACTGATCTCCATTGAAGCCCCTTTCCAACAATGGGGATTAGACTTCATCAAAGAAATACATCCTTCCTCTTCGGGCCAGCATAGGTGGATTCTTACTGCCATGGATTATTTTACAAAATGGATCGAAGAAGTACCAAGCAGACAAGCCATTGATTTTGTCATTATTAAATTTCTTGAAAATAATATCTTGTCTCATTCTGGATGTCCTAGAAAAATTATAACTGACAATGCAGTTGCTTTTCGATCTAAGAAACTCATAGAATTCTACAACCAGTATCATATTGGCTTGAGACACTCCACTTCTTACCACCCTCAGGGAAATGGGCTGGAAGAATCATCAAATAAAACCCTAGTAAACATTAGCCAGAAAACTTTGCAGGAAAACAAGAAGTCGTGGCATAACAAGTTGGTTTTCACACTATGGACAGACAGACTGACCACCAAAAGGTCAATCGGTATGTCACCTTATCAGCTGGTCTATGGCATAGAAGCAGTTTTTCCCACTTACTTAGGATTCCCTGACATGAAATTGCTGCAAGACATGCAAGCCGAGCCAAACGACTCCCAAAGAAGGATCAACCAAATGATCCATTTGCAGCAGTCCAGGGAAGAAATATACAACAAGACTTAGGTAGTCCAAGAAAGCATTAAGAAGATTTTTGACAAAAGAACCAAAGAAGGTGATTTCGAGCTAGGAGATTTGGTGCTGAGATGGGATTCCTGAAATGAAGACAAGGAAAAGCATGGCAAATTCGATAGTCTATGGAAGGGACCATACATGATTCAAGCATTCAAAGGAAATAACACTTTCTTGCTAAACAACAGTGGTGGGACAGATCTGCCAGGAGGACCTATAAATGGCAGAATGTTGAAGCATTATTCACTGCCTTAGTAGAGACCTGAAGTCACACTTTCCATTGTACAAACCATTTTTTTTATTTTTCTTGCGATTTTCTGAGTGAATAACTTTGGTCAGTTGGTTGAAGCCCGAAGAGAAGGCCCTAAGCCAATGACCACTGTTATCTATTTTTTGAAAATAAAACCAATCAAGCAACAAAGGCGACTAGGGAGGAAATTTCATAACATCAGGAATCAGGATTCTTGGCACTTCGTAAGGAGAGTACCATCCCTGGGTGGAGCCGTTGTTATCACCCTATAATTTATAGGATCAACTGGTGACTGTAATGTTATCTCTCTAGTGTTTTCTGTTTTTCAAATGATTTTTCATTCTGCAAATAATTTGAGAAAAGAAAGAAAAAGAGAAAGAAAAAGAAAAAAGAAAAGAAAGAAAAAGAAAAAAGAAAAGAAAGAAAAAGAAAAAGAAAGGAGGGCATAAAAGAATTTTAATAAGAGCCCCATGCAATAACAGTGACTTGGTCCATACCTTTAAAGCATGGCCAAGTTCTTTAAAATTGATGTTGATAGGAATAATGAATAATCTTGGCTAAACTGTTTAATCTTAGCCAAGTGACCTAGGTTAGTTAGTGAATAAATCTAGCCAGACTGTCTAATCTTGGTCAGGTAGCCCCGGGATAGAGTAAGTTCTTAGCCCAATAGTGTAATCTGGGCTAATTGTCATAGGAAGTTAGGTTAGAAAATAGGGTAGTTTGCTTGATTTAAATAAAACCAGCTTGATCATGAATGTTGGACCATGTTTTGGATACTCGAAAAGTTGTTTTCCTAACCCCTTGGTGATGTAACATGAAAAAGCTTGGGAAAAACCCATGAGATGCACTTATCCTATGTTCTCTGGGTGCATATACTTTCTGTGCCCACATTTATGCTCCACTCATATATCAACGGTCCAAATGATCGCGCCCAAATCCATGGTGGACAAATCTTTTCGGACCCCCCCGACCGTTCTACCTTTAACGGAGGGGGGGGGTCCGAAATCACTGATAATGCATGCGCGCATTTGGACGGCCCAAGTTTCGGCGCTCAGATCTATGGTCTGTATTGGATTCCAGACCCCCCGTCTGTTCTTCCTTTAATGGAGGGGGCCGGTACGGAATGTGTGATAAAGATCGCACACAGATCAATGGTGGAGAGAAAAGTGCGCAGATCAACGGCTCAAGGTATTTTTCGGACCCCCCCGACTGATCTACCTTTAACTGTGGGGGGGGGGCGTCTGGAATGGAATCTTACTCTGGCGGGCCCCCTATTAATACGTGGCATAAATCTACTAGTCCTGAGTCCCACCGCCTCCTACTGTATGACATACCTCTTCACCTCATGATGTCATCATCCACCTTTCCAAAAGAGTCACATCCCATAACTTCGTCAGTCCTTCTCCCTCATTCACTCATGGCAAGTCCCCTCACCATGATTTTTTCCCCCAATCGATAACCGCCACATAACCCATCCGTATCTTTCAATCATTGTCACTTACCATCTCACATTCTAAACAACCTGTTGGCCATTTATTATTGGATAACTTATCCGTTAACCAGCTAACCTGTCCCCCACGCCCAACAGATACCCGTTTACTCAAAATTACACTCACTCTTCATTCCTTCACCATTTACCCACTCATCCCACTAGATAATTTACCCTATTTTCTTCTCCGTTATAGTCAGTCGCTCCCATCTACAGTCGTTCCTGCTAACATTGTTTTATTTGTAGGTATTGTTACAATAATGGCGCCAAAATCAAAACAAACAGAAGGAGAGGAGAATCCGTTTCTCCCACCTCCTGTCGATCTTGACAGAATTCCACTGGCCGACAAAGATTACTTAATCGTAGACACTAAGTGCGATTTCGACTTCGGAGAGATTCAATCATGGCTTTAATAAGTTTTCCTAGACCAGAGTGATGAAATTGGACTCTGGGAGTCCAACCTACCCCTGTATCTCTTGCCCTAGATTCACCATTTCCCAGATTTCACACTCAAGTGCCAAGCCCACTATATTCCCGAGCAAAGAGCCATCATATCCTCCTCTGGGGAAGTTCTTTTCCTCATCACACCAGAAACCATCGACCAAATGATGAAAATATCCCGAGCCGACTCCGCATCACCTTTTAACTTTGAAATCCTTACAGAGTTATACCAGAAGATGACTTTTCCTCAAAGAGCTCAAATATTTGAGCTTTTTCTTCCACAATCCGCTCATCTCCCCGCTACAAATCCCCCTTATCCTTCCTCCATGTTCTCAACCAAAGGAGACCAGGTTATCACGTCCCTATGCACCTTGTTGGGTTATTATTCAGATCAATGGGTAGATGAACCCATTCTGGGATTTTTATCTATTTTCTCCACCAATGAGAAGCCTACTAGACTGTTCCACTTCAACACGTTCCCGGTGAACAATATCCACGAGCAATTTGTCAATTTCATGACAGAAGGCATGTTCCGGTATTCTTCAATACTGTCATACCTGTTCATTTTCTTCCAAGCGGACGAATTCTCTTTTTCTATGCAGAAGATGGACGAAGATGGAAAACCCCAGGTAGTAACCGCATGGACTTCCTTGCTCAGACATAACTCCATGGAATTCAGTTTCAAGCAGTTCATCGATCAGTTCTACCACCCAATGGTGAGTATGCTCAGAGGCAGACCCAAACAACAGATTAATGATGAAGTTCATAGGATCCTTCATCTCTCGGATCACACAAAGACTGGTGATTGGTACCTATACCAAGATCACACTAAGATTAGAGTCTATGGGTGCGATTTGGCCCCGTATAAACTGCCCAAATATTTACCTGTCATAATTTTTTCTCTGGAATACATAAGGCAGATGATAAACTCGGATGATATTCATTTTGTGTCTTTAAAGAAGAAGAAATAGCTCAGAATCAAAGGGTAGATTGGGTCTTTCATCTGCAACAATTGAGGCACTAGGGAGGAAGCAGATAGGCTGCTGAAGGAAATGAAATTCTTCATGGGTTTCACATGGCACTACGATCCGTGCGGGATTATTTCAGAGATGAGGGGAAAAAAAACAAGAATATCCCATATGTCCACGAATCTAGGCCTGAGGTAGAGAAATTTGCAAGCCAGACAGGATGGGAACCAAACGCTTTGGTTGAACCAGAACAACAAGACCCACCGGTCACTGTATCACAAACAACCACACCACAGGCTCCGAAGGAGAAAAGGTCCAGGCAGGATCTGTCACCTCCTGTCACTGAAGTGTCAATAGAATAATTCTGACTGCATACCAAGAGGCCAAAAACTAGCCTAGCTCCTGCCCGGCTGGAGAAAAGGAAATTCCATCCACTACAGTGACAGAGGTTGATCGGTCGCTCCTCAACACAAGAAGCAAACAGATTATAACCATTGTGTTACCAAAGAAGACTACAGATACTCCACAGATCAACTAGCCAGGAAAGACAGGTCTGAAGCTAAGTATTTTTGAGAAATACGATCTGATCAAGAAAAAGAATCAAACTTTGACCAACATCACATATGCTGAATTTTAGAAGAAGACATCATCTGCACAACACAGACTGTTATCGGCATTTGACATAGAGAAGGGCGGAATGCACATGGAATTCCTCCAAGAACAGGTACCAGAAACAAAGGTAATCATCGATTACAAAAGGGCCACTTTCGAATTCCAGACCAAGGATGTGCATCCTGCTGATCAAATGGATCTGCACAGGCAGACGGGAGAAATCGTTTTCTCCATGCTGGCACATGCTTCCACTACTGCCTCCAGGTTACAAGTGTCTCTAAAGAATGTTCATACACAGTTGAAGATGGAGAAAATAACATCCTTTGCCAAGGATAACAGGATCAAGACACTAGAGGAAATGGTCCTCAAGGTCGGGTATGATCCCTCGAATGTGAAAGCAGTCGAGGAAATGATCAAGAAGAAAAATGCATACATAGCGTCTTTGAGGAACCAATTGAAGCTACCACCAACAGTATACTCGTAGGCAAAGGAAATACCAGAGACAGAAGGAGAAAAAGATGAGATGCTTAAATTAATCATGGAGTAGAATGCAAAACTAAAGGAAATGGAAGCTGAGATGGAAAAGCTAGTGAAAGAGAAAGAAGAGTTGAATCCCATGGAAGTCATTCCATTGAGTGCAGTTCCACTCCCAGGAGTGAGCACAGCATCACTAGCAGAAGTCCCATCGACGAATCCACTGACGTCTCTGAAAAAGATGGTTGAATTGGCCAAATCTATGGAAGAGATGAACCTGTAGGATATAGAGCTTAGCAGGCTCAAAAAGGACATTGAGAACCTTTAGGAACTCAAATATTCTTATCAAACCAGTTTCTCCAAGGAAAAACGGGTGTCATATTAGCTCAAGCAAGAGTTACAATAGCTCCGGAAGCAAACAGTGGTAGGTAAAACATTGGCCGAAGTCAAAGAAAGTGTCTGGACAGACATCACCAAGTCTATGAACAAAATATGGCCAATGATACAGATTATGTTTGAGCAAAATGAATTGGTGTAGAGAAGCAAATAGGCCATCGAGAAGATCATATCATAATTGGGAGAGATGCCTACACAGGCTAATGAAATCATGAAATTCCTAAATTCTAAAACCAGAGAGGAGTTAGAAGAGATGAGAATTGAGGATAGAATAGAGACAATCCTTGAGGTCAAAAGAGTCTTGACCAAGAGAGGACTGATGCTACAACTGGAAGAAAAGGTTCAGGCCATGGACCAACAACTACAAAGGTTTTTCAACAAGATTGAGGCTCTACAGAAGAAATGTCTTCTTGGTCTGAAGGTGATAAACGACAAATTGATGACACTCCCAGACTACAAAAAGAGACTGGCTGATGTGGCTAAGGATAGTTCGAAGTTTTCAAGAATTCAAGGAAGCATCACTAGCAGGGCATTCCTAGATGCACTTTAGTTGGACATCAGCATTCAGCATGATATCTGGTATATCTTCATCACCCAGCCTGCTTTCTCCAAGTACACTTTAATGGATGAAGTCTACCGAAGGCTACTCAAAGTCAACGTTCCCATCCATCTTCAATGGGAAGAGCTTTGTGACCTGATCGAGTAGTAGATGAGCTGTCCCAACCCAGTCATCTATCTAGTCAAATGAGGTCGTTCAAAGGCCTCACCAATGGCTCACCCAGAAAAAAGCATGCAATTGCGACACATCATCAAACAGTTCCTAGATTTCTATAATTTGTTAAGTTAGGCTAAAAATAGATTTACCACATCCTGATCTTTAATGATGGTTCAGTTCTTAAGCATGTTTGGGTAACATAATTTAGAATGGAAAGACTCCAACTGAACTGGATTCAACTGCATGATGTGTCAATAGAGTATCATCTGAACAACAGGCTAACAGTGATGGGCACACTTGGAAAAATAAACGGGACCTAACTAGTCAAGTCACAGAGTAAATTGTTATTAACTTTCATGATTTCTCAAGGTGAGAGGGTAGGTCTGTCTGTCAGAAAAATTAAGGCATCCTATATCTACCATTAATGCATTCATAGTGTATGCATCTTGAAGGCGCCTCTTGTCCTTCCCTCCAACTAGATCGTGCCAGTTCAGCCCCAACACATCGCCATAACCACTATTGTACTCTCGACAATAAAATTAGTCGTCAAAGGAGACGCTCTTAGGGCTGTCGATGTTTCCTTAGTCATTGTGAAACCCTTGACATAGCTCTGCATGATGCTCCTCCACATGAAAGGAATTTCCCAAGTGGAGGCTGCTACTCGAAGGAGCATACCAAGTCACCGCCACCTCTGGTAAGTCTTTCCTTTGAACTCTACTGTAATATCAAGGATATAAGGAAATTTTCTGGAACGCTCATTATCATGAGAACGACTTCTGTTCTGTACCCTAGTTATAATATTTTATTAAGAAACCCTAGTTATTATTCCTCTAGAGTCTAGGACCGTTACTGGAGGAGGTTGTAATATTGTTAGTCCCTTCTCCAGTTCTCTAAATGGCTCAGCTTGCCCACCTATGAATCCTGTAATTAGGGGTCTTTCCACTCACATAGTTTTCTTCCCAGGTAGTTACTACTATGTTTGGTTACTTTCATTTTCGTTATTCCTTTAATAAATATTTGGGAGGCATGTATCCCTTGGGAATGGTCACCGAGAAACTAAGCGATTTTTCTTAAGGGGTGGAAGGGTCCCCTATTTGGTAGTATACTATATGACATTCTTATTTTATTTCCTTGTAAGGATGGAGCCATTCTTTTGTAGGTCTACCAGACTCTCGCCTAGTTTCCACACAATTCATTACTTTATTTATGTGTAAATCCTTCTTTTCTTGTAGTTCCTCGAACAACTTATGGGGTTCTTACAACATACAAAGTTTGTACTGAAACCTTGTTATCTATATGGTCGGATATTAGTTCCTGTCACTTGAATACTGTAGAGTAATCACCCTTCCCTTTACTATTTGGTTATATATATTCATTGTTGTTTGGTTCATGAATGTTTCAAACTTAACCCATTTAATAAGGTCCATGTCTTGTATGAAATGTTTGTATTATTACTTCAGTCTCCTCGTAAGGCATGCTTGAACAGTTTATACATTAAGGGTTTTCGCTACGGACTACTTCTTTATAAGAGAGGACTTATTAAGATTTGGTACTGACACTAATGGTGGGATATTTTTGATGTGAGGGTACCCATCGGGGATACTTGGACCCCCTTCTCCTCATCCTGGGATGTTTATTCAAACAGAAAGCGACAAGGGAAGGATGCTAGACTCTAGGCATAAGTTAAGTATTGTTCGGTCTCAACTATTTCCAGTATTCATTGTTCTATTGAAATTTTGAATTTGCTTGAATTCATATATTATACTAATGCTTTAAATTATAAAATTTGTAATGCCAGGCTCTGGGATGCTGAATATTACCTACCACAAAAAAAGGTATTCGGGTTCTATGCCCAGTGTCTCTCAGACTTATTCTTTTGAGTACTAGAAATGAGAATCGTCAATCTGTAAATTTTTGTTACTGAAAACGTTTCATCTTGATTCTCGGTGTCTTCTGGATTTTAAGGATGTTTCCAATTGATATATTGATAACTTGTAGTTGGAGGAGGACACAATACTTGTGGGAATTAGATTTATATTAAAAGCCCTTTGAGATTTAATTCCCAAATTCTTTTCTTGTGACAATGTAATTGAAAACAATATCAGGCATGGCTAATTAAAAATCCACTTAATGGTATTACGATTTCTTCATCATAATTAGCATGTTTATAATTGGAAAATCTTCTCTGACTCTATTTTATTATTTTGTGTCATTATGCTCAGAGGATTTGTTATGGTCAATTAGGATTGTTACTTTTGTAAACTCCTATTTATTTCTAGAATATATATATGTGTGTGTGTGTGTGTGTGTGTGTGTGTGTGTGTGTGTGTGTGTGTGTGTGTGTGTGTGAATTAAATATCTATCTCTCTTCGAGTTGTATGTGAACATTGTTGGGATTAAGATCTACAAGGAAAATGTTGCAGACATATCGGCAGGAAATCACTTACAACTTCTTTACTAGTAATTATGTCCATTTCCACTGTAATACCGAAGCATAAATACCCGATGCAAAGTTCTTAGGTTCAAGTCCGTTTACAAGTAGATAATTTTGTACATTGGAGTTTCGATATACTGGTAATTACCCTACAACTCTCTCTGTTATAATAACCTAGTTTAAAAAGGGATTATAACAAAATTCAACCATGTAATTTTCATCCGATTATCATAACAATTAAAAGGTAGACTTTAATATTCATTTGGGATTAAATCAAACGTAAAAACGTTACTCAACATTCGTTACCTATTTGCATGCAGAGGGGTTTGAGATTTAAAAATCCCAAAGTTCAGAATTGTGAAGAGATCACATCTATTGATCTCGGAGAAACATATCTAGTTCGTCGATCGGGAAAGAGCAGATTTGAACCACCAGTTTGGAAGTATTGTCAAGATCGCGAGATCGACGATCCCATAGCATTACAGGGACAAGAGTTGTGTGGAGTTTACAATATTGAGGGCGGGCCACAATCCAAACTGTGCTTTCATAATGAGGACACGTGGATGCCTGAGGAAAATTGAGGGCCCAAAAGTGGTTTAACTCCAAATTGCTTGTGACCATGCCCACAATGTTGTGGTCATCACCCAATGTCACATTCAAGAGAAGGATTATCTGAAAAGGGTCTATTGCTCAACACTCTGAGGTTTTGCAGCAGAGAGAAAGAGAAGGTCGTGGTTTCTATAAGAGCTGCAGTAAGAAGCCGAAAGGGCTTGTGTCTTGATACATAAGGAAGCCATTAAGGTTTCATAGAATCATCAGACTCAAGAATCAAAGATCCTTTGACTGGGAGGTTGCGTAGCCCTACAGGGGAGTAGGGGGATACATCACCCGTACTCACTCTACTCAACAACCCATGAAGCCTTCACTTCATCTCCTATGTCCTTCGATCCCTTTCTACACCAACACCTGTGGTTCTTCAACAACCCAACACAGATTAATGGTTGTAGCTCGCAGTGACCATTGTTATCCTTCATCAGTTGCAACCCTGTGTAGCTCCCCCTAACTTCACCCACTGATTACCTCTCTCATTTACTTTCTCATTTGCGAACACTCTCCCATGCACCCGTGTTTTCCTCTGTTCTCACACGCCCAACACTTCACATCAGTCAGCAATTATCTCTTTAACAACTCCATGATTGGCCCATATTCCACATCTGATCAGCAGACTTCAGTTCATTCTGCAAATCTACATTCTGTCGATGGATATTTTTTCAATTGTCCACCTTCACTGCTCATCTTGGCTTGCTTCCTCAGTGGATCCTATGATTTTCTTTATCGCTGACTATCAATACCACCTGCACACAGACCCTGTGTTCCCAGCTTGGCCTTCACACTGTAATATCTCTCAAGTATCACTACCTCCCTATCTTCTACAGGGCCACTCTTCTTTGCTAAAACTTCATGCCGCCACACCCATCCTCACTCACAAGATGTTGTCTCTCCATCAGATCTCCTTGTGTTCCCAAGTCTATCCCACGTCGGTAGTTCGTATGCCCACATGTGCAGTACCCACGTTCGTTATGTTGTTACTCACTTAACACACCCACGTGAGACTCCTTAAGCCCAGATCCTCTCTTCGCTGTCAATCCTCACTTCATCCCATGATCTACTTCACTTATGCACAATTGTACAATACATGGTTATCTCATCCAATCCACGTCTCATCATAATCTATCTCAGATATGTGCCCTTTATGCCATCTGTACGATGTACGACTACTTCCTTTTATTTTCTCTCTTTTTTCTAATTTATTTTATTAACCCAACAACTTCAATCTATATAAAAAGAAAAATCCCATATACCTATAAATGTGTTGCAAATTTCGTCATGTGTAATCTAGTTTCACCTTTCAGAGTCTCGGCTCTAACACCATGTTAGTTTTTCTCCAACCTAACTCTTGACACTTAGCTTAAATAAAATCACTTTATTAACTCGATGCACAACTAGGTTCCTAAGAAATTACAGCGAAAATATACAAACAAAAAACAATTGCATTGCACAATATATTTTGGGTAAACACCCCTCGAAAATACCTCGAAGGGAAACGAGTTCTCAGTTTGATTATAAAATATCTTAGGATAATGGCCCATCAGAGCAATAAAATGTAGTAATAGCCTATCCCACCCAGTTTTTATTGTTAGAATATAAGTGGATGTGCTCGTTTTACCATTAACAATACCTTTTTCACCCAACCATAGGCTGAAGCCACCCTCAATGCACCTTAACCTTGAAAGAGAATCACTTTGGAAGAAAACAATAGGCTAGATAGCCAATCAAAGGGTAGCGCAGCTTTCCCCAAGGATAGCACATCAACAAGAGATGATCAGATAGTCCAAACCCTATCCAAGAGATAGTCCAAGCGTAATTGCTAGCTGCAACAGCTGCAATGGTATCTGTCCTCCAAACCTGCGTAGAAACTGGACAACTACAGATCGAACAAGTGTTGCTCTACAATTCTAAGACTCCCTCCCATAATGAGAACTGGCCTCCTGTATTTAAACTAATTCTCGCTAACTACATCGACTGACTTCTCATTGTGGGTATCTGCATGTTTAGTATATATTATTATTTTTGGTCGACTTCTTCTCTTGGATGCTAATAACCTAATATAAATTATCTTCTTGAGACGACCAGTCTTCTAGGGTTATCATCCAACTCATTGGGGTTTCTTCTTGCTTTCTGGAGTATTCTATGCTTCTCAGGTTTACACATGGAGGCAAATACCTAACGCTGCTACCATAATATCAACACTCCCTCCTAGCTAGGGAGGTATTACAAGTAATGTTCTTGAGCACAAAACATACCATTCACTTGGTAGCATCAACATTGTTATATAGACTAGATCATGAGCACCATCATCATCATCAGCTGCATCATCTCTCGAAACTATAGTCTATCTGAGTAATCAAACGTGATGCTCACCCCATAGAGTGATACAAGATCCATTCTTCTAATATAGAAGAGTAAATGTTCTGAACCATTTTCTTTCTAGAAAATCTCTTCTCATCATTCATCTAGCTGATAATTATTTCCAATAAATTGTTGATAGTCTTCAAGGCAATCAGAACAAATAGAACAAAATTATATCTATCCATAGTAGTACATAACTACAATCCAGTGGTGCACTACCACACCCAAGTAACACACAAGTACTTGATCAACAACTTATAATCACGAACAATGGAACACATACACCACAGTAGTATACATCTACTATCATACAGTGTTCATAACAATCATTTCATATCAACCTGCATAGAAACAATTTTATGATATAAATTAAATCATCCAGGCCAATATTTCACTCAAATTTGTGAGATTTGAAAGAATATCTACCCTCAGAGTAGAACAATGAGATATCTAGACTATTCTTCTCAAGCAAGGAAGAATAACTATCTTGTCTTCTGAACCCGGACCATTCCCCACCCTGGGCAATTCTTCCTACACTAATAAAATTGCACCCTTGAGAGAATGTAAAAACCCTAAGGAATGCCTATACCTGATTGTTGAGCCTTGACCATTCCCCACCCTGGGCAATTCCTCCTAAACTAATCAAACTGCACCCTGGAGAGAATGTATAAACCCTAAGGAATGAATGCCCAGACAATTTCCTCTATTAACCACAAGAGGAAAAGACTATCCTATATCAACCACCCAAACAGACCATTCCTCATGTTAACCATAACGAGAAATCGTTGTCCGATGAGGCAGGTCAGTATTCTTGGGTAACCCTCAAGAAGAAAGACTTCCCTAGACCACTCACCATGTTAACGACAATGGGAAGTCGCTATCTATGATACATCAACAATCTGGACCATTTCCCATGTTAACCACAATGGGAAATTGTTGTCCGTCAGAAATCTCAATCGACTTTCTGAACTGGAAAGGAAGCTGCTCATCCTGGACCATTTTTCAAATTGAAAATTGACTATCCATAAATCAATACATATGAGTTCTCCCTCCTAACCTCGGAGTCATCTCTTCCTTTTTCAATAAGGAAGATGTCTCCACAAGCTCCAATTTGACTACGCAAAATCTTTCATCTTGGATAGAATCTTTACCAACATGTTTGTTTATCTACTCATCTGTGGAGATATGTATTTGAGAACCTCTTTCTCCTTTCTGAACTTCATCATGGATAATGTAATGCTTGATTTCAAATGTACTTCTTTATAGAGCACTGGTTTTTCTTTCAAGGCTTCATGTAGCTTTGATCAATAAAGTATATCATTGTTGGAACACTCGAACATATCCATGTGACACTTCTTCTGTCATCATGAGATTTTATCTACTCAGTAATCATCTTAATACAATATCTTTGTTATAGAGAATCTTCACCACGCTTTTGTTGTGCATTGGAGGTTCTTCACCAAGTTATCTTCTTCCATATGTATACAAGAGTCTCTTTTTGGTATGCCTCAAATTCTTGAGGTTTCTCTTCATATGATCTTTGTTCAATTTCTCTGGAGAACAGTCTTTTCATTCATCTTGATGTAGCACTCCAACCCATGGATGATATAATGACTCATGTAGAGGTATGTCTATTTTTCTGGAACGAGAAATCATCATTGTATTCTCCCTCCATCTCGGAGAACCTCTAGTTCTAAATCTTGTAATGCTTTCATTTATAAGTCTTTCATACACTATTCTTCATCACAACTTTCAGTTCTGTTTGATTGCTTTCATATTAGGCTGGTAATCTTGTGATTCTTGATACAATGACTGGTTGTTCAGGCTTCTCTTCTTTCTTGGAATATTTATGTTCTTCCTCGTGTTTTTTCTTTAGACTTTGGGTGCATGGAGTTTCTTATAGATTCCATTCCCTAAAGATTCCACTTGTTTTCATCATAGGATCACAGATTTGGATGGAAAACCAAGGATACTTTAAGGCTTCTCTTCAAAGAAGACTTCTTCCGAGGTTGAACTAAGCACGTACTGTCTTTCATGGTTACTAACATGGATATATACTTCACCATCTTTAATGGATCATAGGATTAGCTCCCTCCTAATCCTTGCTTCATGTATGAGTGCATATAATTGGCTCCCTCCATCTAACAAAGTTGACGCTTCTGTTTGCATCCTTATTGTCTTCTATAATATATATTGGCTCTCTCTATCTAACAGAGTCCACACATCCATCTTGTTGTCTTCTACAAAATGTCATAAGTCTTTCTCTACTTTCCTCATGATTGTTGACTTCTTTCTGTCTTTGCTTCTTCTAAGTCTCTTCATGATTTATTCATCTTATCTTACAATAGTTTCCACCTCATTTGCTGGATGTATTTCATTCTTTCATGTATTATCCAATGATATCAATCCTTATCTTGTTGTTTTTCCATCGATATAATTCTTCTTGGAACACATTATCTTCCAAGAGATAGATATACAAGATACGTACATAGATGATGGAAACAAGATATGTATAGGGAATAAAAAGAGTATTGTTACCCTCAGAAGAAGAAGTCTCTTTCATCCTGCTTAGTCTTCTTTGTAGGTTCCTTTTCTTTGGCAAGTGATGCTTTGTGTTTCGCCTTCCTTTTCTTTAGCTTGGGACAATGATTCTTGTAGTGGACATACTTTCGATAGTTGAAGCATTGTACTTTTGAAATGTCTTTCTCTTGATTTGGCTTCCTCCTTGAACCAAAATTCCTTTTGTTCCTGAAATTCTTGAATATTTTTGTGAAGGCTTGATCATCGTACTTCTTTTGGGGTTTCCCTTTTGCACTGATCCTTGATTCTTCTTGAGCACAACAAGTCCAAATTTCTTCAAATGTTGGATACTCCTTCCTTGTGTTCATGCTTGTGAAAAATGCATCCCACGTCTTGGGAAGACCATTGAGTACTATGTTTACCAATTCCTTCTCTGATATGATCTCTTCAATACCTTGTAGTTGATCTCTCAACTGAGATATTATCACAAAATATGATTTTATGTTGTCCTCATCATTCATCTTCATGTCACGGAGCTCATTCTTCAGACTCATAACTTGTCCAATGTTTCTGACCGAGAAGAGATTTGTTAGGGCATCATACTTCTTCTTCGATGAGTCAATATGGGAGATGTAGGGTATCAAGTGGTATTTTATAGAATCCACTATGATACTCATTGCATTGATGTCACCGAAATTGAACTTCTCCATCTTTGTAGCATTCTCAGGTTCCTTTCCTTTCCCTTCTTCAAACTCTGGTTTCACAATCTTTCCTTTCACGACATCCAACACTTTATTCTTGGCAAGGATGAGATCAATCCTTGTCTTCCACACTCTAAAGTTAGAATCTCCATCTAGCTTGTTCTCTTACTTCATAGAATAATTCATGGTTTCTTTGACTTGGTCAAACCATAGATTTTACCACAAACTCAAACTTGGTGTCTTGGCTTGTTGAGAGTACCATGAGATGGGATAGGCTAGGGTGCACTGATCTGTCTGAAGATTAGGTCAATCCCTTCACTTAAGGTGCCTCAATGAGAGGATTAGGGTTTCTACAACTGCACCTGCTGGTAACCCTAGCGACAGTGCTATGGTGACTGCTCCTCCTAGAAACCCTAGCGTCAGTTCTTCAACGAGCTTAATATCCTTATGGCTATGTTTCCTTCCAGTGGTTAGACTGAATGAAGGATGTGTGGGCCCATAACCTATTAGAATATAAGTGGATGTGCTCATTTTACCATTGAAAATACCTTTGTCACCCAACCATAGGCCAAAGCCACCCTTTGAGCACCTTAACCTTGGCAGAGAATCACTTTGAAATCAAAACCTAGGCTAGATAGCCAATCAAAGGGTAGCGCACCTTTCCCCAAGGATAGCGCATCAACGAGTGTTGATCAGATAGTCCAAACACTGGCCAAGAGATAGTCCAAGCATAATTGCTAGCTGCAGCATTTGTAACGACAACTATCCTCCAAACCTGCATAGAAACTAGGCAACTGCAGTGCGCACAAGTGTTGCTCTGCAATTTTGAAACTGGCTACCAGAATGAGAACTGGCCTCCTCTATTTATACTAATTCTGGCTAACTGTCTGGGATGACTTCTCATTATGGGTATCTATTTGTTCAGTATATATTATTATTTCTCACTCACATCTTCTCTTGGAGGCTAATAACCTAATATAAATTATCTTCTTGAGACGAAAAATCTTCTAGGGTTATTATCCAACTCATTAGGATTTCTTCTTGCTTTCTGGAGTATTCTATCCTTGTCTAGTTTACATGTGGAGGTAAATACCTCCTGCAGCTACTATAATATCAACAATTATCTCCCCTATTTCCCCCGAACTCTCCTCATTTTGTGTGACACAAGCACATGAGAAAAGAACACCTCTTTGCTCATATGCAGTCTCTCTTAGTCTCATCCTCTCACCTAGGCTGCCTTTAATTACATTGAGTTTACCGTAAGTGCAAAACCCTATATCTCCTCTAAAGTGATCAATGACTGAGGTATAATATGACATTTGCGTTAAATCTAATGGATAGGACTTAACAACGTCACTTAAGTTACTATGCCAACTTAGGCATTTAACTTAATTAATCTCACATTAATTAAAAAGCACATTCACTTAATAATCACTTTATCAAGTTAATTTCCTAAGGTTTTTAGGGGCATTACGGACGAGTTCCACATTCTAGAGACCCAACCAATGTGGAAGTACATGTGTGATTCTAAATACATCAATAGTGACCTTAGAAACCCTGTGAACGAATTTGGTATAATGTTATTATACCATCGTTGCGGCCTGTGCCGGGTAATTATTAACTAAAACATTTTTAGATACGAATGAGTGCAAGTCTCCCAAAAAAGAATATTGTTGATCATGATGAATCATCATGTTATTGCTATTAGAGATTGAAGATGGTATCTGGTATTTCTTGGTATCCATCCCAAATACCATCTTCAATCTCTAATAACAACAACATGATTCGTCATGATCAACAGTATTCTTTTTTGGGAGGCCTGCAATCAATCATATATGAAAACATTGAAATTAATAATTAACCAGTGGAGGTCGCGACAGAAGATGAAGGTACAACTTGGTTACCTATGTGAATACAAAGGGTTACTCGTGTCATTGTTCATACAGTGCCTCTAAATGCACTTAGGAAACCAAGTTGGGCCTTCTTCCATCGTTGCGGTCTCTACCGGGTAATTATTAGCTACAACATTTTCAGATATGATCGATTACAAGTCTCCCAAAAGAGAATAATGTTGATCATGATGAATAATCATGTTTTTTCTATTAGAGATTGAAGATCGTATCTCGGATTGCTTGGTATCCATCCCAAATACCATCTTCCATCTCCAATAGCAACAACATGATGATTCGTCACAATCAACAATATTGTTTTTTTGGAGACCTACAATCGATCATATCCGAGAACGTTGCAATTAATAATTAACCAGTGGAGGTAATGACAGAAGATGAAGGTCCAACTTGGTTACCTATTTGCATGCAGAGGGGTTATATGAGAAATAACATGAGTAACCTTTCTACGATGAACAAATGACATGGAAACGGATTCCTTCCACTTCAAACAAGCATCTTGAAATCAACTCACCGGAGGTAGTCTAACTTTATAATTAACCCTAGTGGAGAAGGTGTGCATGGTAGGCTCTAGTTTCTATATTTTCAAGAAGTACATAATTAAACCTCATGGAGAAGGTGTGCATGAGATGCTCTAGTTTTTTTCCTTTCAAGAAATACATAAATTTCGTCTCTGATAGAATTTTCAAAGTCATATCAGCCAATTTTGTTAAATTAGGGTTATACTCCACTTTTTGAGCTCTCTCAATTCAATTTACAATATTTTATTGAGCCACATTTTGTTTTATTTTTTCATAATATTATGATAGTTTTCTAATAATTTGATGCTATGTAACATTTACAAAGTGTCTTTTGTTTTTCCTATTAGGTGAGCAAGGTTTTGAAAAAGAGGTGAATAGTGAGAAAATCTTTATGCATCTAGATATGTTGACAAGTATTTGTTGTAAGATACTAAGCTAGGTTTTATAGGTTTTATTAAACATAGAGGTTTATTTATAAAAATGATAATATTTTTAAAAATATATAAAGAGATCTTGAAATTATATGAAAAGAGATTAAATCAATAATTTAAAAGAAAATTGATATTTATAAAAATAATAATATAAAAATAATATTTATAAAAATAATATTTATAAAAATAATAATATTTTTCAAATATATAAAAAGAAAATTAATATTTATAAAACTAATAATATTCTTCCAATTGTATATAAAGAAAATTAATATTTATAAAAATAATAATATTTTTGCAAATATATAAGGAGTTTAGGAGTTTTTTAAAATGTATAAAAAAAGATTAGATGGATGGTTTTAAACCTTTACAACATTCAAAAAAATTCATAAAATTGATATTTACAAACATGATAATATTTTACAGGAAATTGATATTTATAAAAACGATGATATTTTTTCAAATATATAAAAAGTTTTCTATGAAAATACATTTAGTTGTACAATTAATGAATAAATTATGGATCGTAATTTTTACCACATAAAATTGATATTTATAAAAATGTTTATATTTATAATATTTATGAAATTGTATGAAATAAGATTAGATCAATAATTTAAAAGAAAATTGATATTTATAAAAATAATAATAATATCTTTTCAAAAATATAAAAAGTTTTTCCATTGATAATATTTTTTCAAATATATAAAAAGTTTTTGAAATTGTATGAAAAGAAATTATATCAATAATTTAAAAGAAATTTGATATTTATAATATTAATAATAATATTTTTTCAAAAATATAAAAAGTTTTTCCAATTGTATAAAAAGAGATTAGATGCAAATTGTGATTAGATTTAAATTGTATCAAAATAAATTAAAGAAAATAGTTTTGAATATTGTTAATTCAAAAATTTTAAT
>ML804819.1:214529-226265 GCA_009831015.1 Picea engelmannii
CATTGGGTTTCCACGTAAATATTGGTGTACTCTGTATTGTGTGGATATGTCTATTGTTGTTTATTATGCACTAACAGATGTTAATGTTTATGATGCAATAATATATTGATGATGAGTTGATGAACATTATTGAATAAGTTAAAGGAATATAAATTGTTCTTAAAAGTGGTATAAATTATTCATTACTAATTCACCCCCCTCTTAGTAATCCAACAACAATTGTTTATGTTTATGGATATAATATACTCAAGGCTAGTTAAGTTGCAAAACTAAGTGCATGCAAGTATAATGATTGAACAAGAACAATGCTCGAGACTCACTTTTGCTTAGGTCAAATGTCATGAGCATCATGAAATATTATTATATAAATCCTTGTAAAGTCAACTTGAGGAAGTACTTCAACTCAATGTGGATGAGCAAGTCTAGGGGACTGTTAGTTTTTCTCCAACTCAGCACTCGACAATTAGCTAAAATAAAATCCCTTTATTAACTAGATGCACAATTAGGTTGCTAACCAATTAACATAATCATAAAAATATAAACCAGTCACAGTGCATAATATATTTCGGGTAAACACCCATGCAAAAAATCCCTAAGAGAAAACCATATCTCAGTTTGATTATAAATTTTGGGCTCCCATGCTAGGATAATGGCCCTTTAGAGGAATACAATGCAGCAATTGCCTCGCTCACCTGGATGTTATCTCCTTTGTTTCCCCTTAACACATTTCCTCAACCCTACCCACTAACACTTGGACGAACTCTCTTCACCCAAGCAATGAGATCTCCTCATTTTATGTGTGACACAAGAACATGAGCAAATAGTGTTCACAAGCAAATGAGCAAAGAATTTTTCTTTGCTCCTATGTGCTGTCTATGTGCCTCAACCTCTCACTTAAGCTCCCTTTTAGTACATTGAGTTAACCTGTAATGTACCTCTAATTTATCGAATCTACCATAAAAAAAAAAAAAAACGTATGTATCATTATCCTCTTAAGTTCATATGTAATTATTGTTAAAGGGATGGTCTTCATTTGTATCATAAAATCTGTGAGGTACCCATGTTCTCTCTATCGCATGATTTCCACTCTACCACAGCCATATTACTTGGTTGTATAACATTATGAGGATATGTTTCCCGACTCTAGGAGTTTGACAAATCTTACCTCTATTCACTTATGTCTATATTCATAAACAAATAGTCTAGACTTAGGAACCATATTCCTACTCTATCCTTAGCGCGATATTCTCTATGTTGCATGCTGGACGAAGTAACTTGTTTTGGTTTAAAACTATATGTCTTCTATAGAGTCACGAGGTAGGGTCCATATCTCTTAATTGGACATATGTGTTTCGAAAGACACTTAGCAAACTGAGGGATGGTTCAGTTCTTAAACATGTTTGAGTAACATAATTTAGAATGAAAAGACTCCAACTGAACCGAATTCAAATGCATGATGTGTCAACAGAGTATCATCTGAACGAGAGGCTAATAGTGATGGGCACACTTGGAAAAATAAACGGGACCTCACTAGTCAAGTCACAGAGTAAATTATTATTAACTTTCATGAATTTCTCGAGGTGAGAGGGTAGGTCTGTTTGTCAGAAAAATTAAGGCATCCTGTATCTACCATTAATGTGTTCCTGGTGTCTACATATCGAAGACGCCTCTTGTCCTTCCCTCCAACTGGATCATTCTAGTTCAGCGCCAACACATGGCCATAACCACTACTGTACTCTCGACAATAAAATTAGTCATCAAAGAAGATGCTCTTAGGGTTGCGGATGTTTCCTTAGTCATTGTGAAACCCTTGAAATAGCTATGCATGATGTTCCTTCACAGGAAAGGAATTTTCCAAGTAGAGGCCGCTACTCGTTGGAGCAGACCAGGTCACCACCTCCTCTGGTAAGTCTTTCCTTTGAACGCTACTATAATATCAAGGATATAAGGAAATTTTTTGGAAGGTTCATTATTGTTAGAATGACTTATGTTCTGTAATCTGGTTATAATGTTTTATTAAGCAGCCCTAGTTATTATTCCTCTAGAGGCTAGGATCGTTCCTGGAGGAGGTTGTAAGATTGTTAGTCCCTTCTCCAGTTCTCTAAATGGCTCGGCCTGCCCACCTGTGAATCCTGTAATTAGGGGTCTTTCCGCTCACATAGTTTTCTTCGCAGGTAGTTACTACTATGTTTGGTTACTTTCATTGTCATTCCTCATTTAATAAATATCAAGGAGGCATGTATCCCTTTGGAATGGTCACCGAGAAACTAAGTGATTTTTCTTAAGGGGTGGAAGGGTCCCTTATTTGGTAGTATATTATACGACATTCTTACTTTATTTCCCTATAAGGATGGAGCCATTCTTTTGTAGTTCTGCCAGACTCTCACCTGGTTTCCACACAATTAATTACTTTATTTAGGTGTAAATCCTTTTGTTCCTGTAGTGCCTCGAACAACTTATGGGGTTCTTACAGCGTACAAACTTTGTACTAAAACCTTGTTATCTGTACGGTCGGAGATTAGTTCCTGTCACTTGAATACCATAGAGTAATGACCCTTCCCTTTACTGTATGGTTATAATTATTCATTGTTTTTTAGTTCATGAATGTTTTAAACTTAACTCCTTTAATAAGGTCCATGTCTTGTACGAAATGTCTGTATTACTACTTCAATCTCCTCATAAGGCATGCTTGAACAGTTTACAGGTTAAGGGTTTTCTCTACTGACTGCTTCTTTGTAAGAGAGAACTTATTAAGATTTGGTATCGAAACTAATGGTGGGATCCTTTTGATGTGAGGGTATCGATCAGGGATACTTGGACCCCCTTCTCCTCATCCTGGGATGTTTATTCAAATGCAAAGCGACAAAGGTAGGATGCTAGAATCTAGACATAAGTTAAGTATTGTTCAGTCTCAACTATTTCCAGTATTCATCGTTCTATTGAAATTTTGAATTTGTTTTAATTTGTATATTATACTAATGCTTTAAATTATATAATTTGTAATGCCATGGGATGCCAAATATTACCTACCACTAAAAAAGGTATTATTTTTGTTACTAAAGACGTTTCTTGTTGATTCGTCCTACCTAGTTTTTTTATTTGTTTTGGGCTACTAGGTTCTTAAAATTGTTAGAAAAACAGGATCGTGGAGCAACAACATAAAAAATAATGTGGAAACAAAACACAGAAGATACATAATACAAGAGAGACACAGATTTACGTGGTTCACCTAGTGTGGGCTACGTCCACCAGAGAAATTGCCAGGTCCTTCCTTTATTATTATCCAACAAATGAAGGGATACAACCTACAACAAAACCCGTTGTAACTTCCTCTTCTTTCTCTCACAGACTCCTCTCTTAGAATACAATATTCGCCATCAATCATAGCTGCAATACATTTCCCTCATAAAAGAGGGTTTCCTTCTAGGGCTAAAAACCCTAACATAATCTCTACCGTTAGATCTGCGACCTTATAATGAATGGTCCAGATTTACAATGAAATTACACTATACATTTACAAGGAGATTTTTCCTTTGGGGGCTTCGCCCTCGAACCCCCATCGGGGGACGCTGCCCCAAAACCCCTGCTGGGGGCCCGTTTGCGCCTCCGGACCCCGCAGAGGGGGTACCCCCCCTCTGCACTCCCCTGCGTGGAAGAGTGTAAATACTTCTCGGGTGTAAATACTTCATGGGGTATAAACACGGTTGAAAGCAAGGACCTCTCAATCAGGAAGATAATCAGGCTCCACAACCAACAAAAATAAAACCCTAATCATTATCATCACTTGGTGCATAAGTTATTACCGAAGTATAAATACCCTATGTAAATTTCTTAGGTTCAAGTCCATTTACAAGTAGATAATTCTGTACACTGAAGTTTTGATATACTGGTAATTATGCTACAACTCTCTCCATTATAATAACCTAGTTTAAAAAGGGATTATATCGGAATTCAACCATGTAATTTTCTTCCAATTATCATAACAATTAAAAGGCAGACTTTAATATTCATTCAAGATTAACTCAAACATAAAAATGTTACTCAACATTGCTTACCTATTTGCATGCAGAGGGGTTTGATATTTCAAAATCTCGAAGTTTGGAATTGCGAAGAGATCACATCTATTGATATCGACGAAACATATCTAGTCCGTCGATCGGGAAAGAGAAGATCTGAACCACCAGTTTGGAAGTATCATCAAGATTGCGAGATCGACAATCCCGTAGCATTACAGGGACAAGAGTTGTGTGGAGTTTAAAATATTGAGGGCGGGCCACAATCCAAACCATGGTTTCTTAGCGAGGACACGTGGATGCCTGAGGATAATTGTGGGCCCAAAAGTGGTTTAACTCCAAATCACTTGTGACTGCGGCCACAATCTTATGGTCATCACCCAATGTCACATTCAAGAGAAGGATTATCTGAAAAGGATTTATCACTCAACACTCTGAGGTTTCACAACAGAGAGAAAGCGAAGGTCGTGGGTTCTATAAGACCTACACTAAGAAGCTGAAAGGGCCTATTTCTTGATACATAAGGAAGCCATTAAGGTTTCAGAGAATCATCAGACTCAAGAATCAAATATCCTTTGACCGGGAGGTCGCACAACCCTACGGGGAGTAGGGGGGCTACATCACCCCTGCTCACTCTACTCAACAACCCATGAAGCCCTCACTTCAGCTCCTATGTCCTTCGATCCCTTTCTAAACCAACACCTGTGGTTCTTCAACAACCCCGCATAGATTAATGGTTGTAGCTCTTAGTGCCCATTGTTCTATTTCATCAGTTGCAACCCTGTGCAGATCCCCCTAACTTCACCCACTAATTACCTCTCTCAGCTACTTTCTCATGTGAAAACACTCTCCCATGCACCCGTTTTTGCCTCTGTTGTCACACGCCCAACACTTCACATCAATTGGAAATTATCTCTTTAACAGCTCCATGATTGGACCATATTCCACATCTAATTAGCAGACTTCAGTTCATTTTGCAAATCCACACCTTGTCGATGGATATTTTGTCAATCGTCCACCTTCACTACTCAGCTTGGCTTGCTTCCTCAATTGATCCTATGATTTTTTTTTCGTTGACTGTCAATACCACCTGCACATAGACCTTGTGTTCCCAGCTTGGCGTTCACACTGCAATATCTATCGAGTATCACTACCTCCCTATCTTCTGCAGGGCCACTCTTCTCTGCTAAAACTTCATGCCTCCACACCCATCCTCGCTCACGAGATGTTGTCTTTCCATGAGATCTCCTTATGTTCCAAAGTCTATCCCACGTCGATAGTTCTTCTATCCACATGTTCAGTACCCACGTTGGTTCTATTGTGAATCAGTTAACACACCCACATGAGATCCCTTAAGCCCAGATCCTCTCTTCACTGTCAATCCTCACTTCATCTCACGATCTACTTCACTTATGCACAATTGTACAATACATGGTTATCTCATCCAATCCACGTCTCATCACAATCTATCTTATATCTGTGGCCTTTATGTCATCTGTATGATGTGCGACTACTTCCTTTTAATTTCTCTCTTTTTTCTAATTTATTTTATTAACCCCGTAACTTCAATCTATATAAAAAGAAAAATCCCATATACCTATAAATGCGTTGAAAATTTCACCATGTGTAATCTAGTTTCACCTTTCAGAGTCTCAGCTCTAACACCATGTTAGTTTTTCCCCAACCTAACGCTTGACACTTAGCTTAAATAAAATCACTTTATTAACTTGATGCACAACTAGGTTCCTAAGCAATTACAACGAAAATATACAAACAAAAAACAACTGCATTGCACAATAGATTTCGGGTAAACACCCCTCAAAAATACTTCGAAGGGAAACGAGTTCTCAGTTTGATTATAAAATTTGGGTTCCCCTCTTAGGATAATGGCCCATCATAGGAATAAAATGCAGCAATAAACTATCCCACCTAGTTGTTATTGTTAGAATATAAGTGGATGTGCTCGTTTTACCATTAAAAATACCTTTGTCACCCAACCATAGGCCGAAGCCACCCTTGAAGCACCTTAACCTTGACAGAGAATCACTCTGGAAGAAAATGCTAGGCTAGATAGCCAATCAAAGGGTAGCGCACCTTTCCCCAAGGATAGTGCATCAACAAGAGATGATCAAATAGTCCAAACCCTATCCAATAGATAGTCCAAGCGTAATTGCTAGCTGCAGTAGCTACAATTGTAGCTCTCCTCCAAACATGCCTAGAAATCCTCCAAACTTGCGCAGAAACTAGGCAATTGCAGATCGCACAAGCGCTACTCTACAATCATGAGACTGCCTCCCAGAATGACAACTGGCCTTTTGTATTTATACTAATTCTGGCTAACTACCTCAACTGAATTCTCATTGTGGGTATCTGTCCGTTCAATATATATTATTATTTTTGGTTGACTTCTTCTCTTGGATGCTAATAACCTAATATAAATTATCTTCTTGAGTCGAAAAGTCTTCTAGGGTTATTAGCCAACTCATTAGGGTTTCTTCTTGCTTTCGAGAGTATTCTATCCTTGTCAGGTTTACACATGGAGGTAAATACCTAATGAATCTACCATAATATCAACACTCCCTCCTAGCTAGGGAGGTATTACAAGTAATGTTCTTGAGCACAAAACATACCATTCACTCGATAGCGTCAACATAGTTATATAGACTAGATCATGACTAGATCATGGGCACCATCATCATCATCAAAAGCATCATCTCTCGAAACCGTACTCTATCTGAGTAATTAGACATGATTCTCACTCCACAGAGTGATACAAGAGCCATTCTTCTAATCTAGAAGAGTAAATGTTTTGAACCATTTTCTTTCTAGAAAATCTCTTCTCAACATTCATCTAGCTGATAATTATTTCCAATAAACTGTTGATATTCTTCAAGGCAATCAGAACAAAATAGAACACAACTGTATCTATCCATAGTAGTACATAACTACAATCCAGTGGTGCACTGCCACACCCAAGTAACACACAAGTACTTGATCAACACCATATAGTCATGAACAATGGAACACATACACCACAATAGTATACATCTACTATCATACAATCTTCATAACAATCATCTAATATCAGCGTGCACATAAGCAATGTTATGATATAAACTGAATCATCTCGGCCAATATTTCACCCACATTTGTGAGATATAAAAGAATATCTACCCTCAGAGTAGAACAATGAGATATCTAGACTATTCTTCTCAAGCAAGGAAGAATAATTGTCCTGTCTTTTGAACTTGGACCATTCCCCACCCTGGGCCATTCTTCCTACACTAATAAAAATGCACCCTTGAGAGAATGTATAAACCCTAAGAAATGCCTGTCCCTGATTGCTGAGCCTGGACCATTCCCCACCCTGGGCCATTCCTCCTAAACTAATCAAACTGCACCCTGGAGAGAATGTATAAACCCTAAGGAATGACTGTCCGGACAATTTCCTCTATTAACCACAAGAGGAAAAGATTGTCTTGTATCAACCTCCCAAACGGACCATTCCTCGTCTTAACCACAATGAGAAATCGTTGTTCGATAAGGCGGGCCAGTCTTCTTGAGTAACCCTCAGGAAGAAAGACCGCCCTAGACCACTCCCCATGTTAACCACAATGAGAAGTCGTTGTCTATGATACATCAACAATCTGGACCATTTCCCATGTTAACCACAATGGGAAATCGTTGACCGTAAAAAATCTCAATCAACTTTCCGAACTGGAAAGGAAGTTGCTCATCCTAGACCATTTTTCGAATTGAAAACTTACTGTCCATAAATCAATACATATGAGTTATGCTTCCTAACCTCAAAGTCATCTCTTCCTTTTTCAATAAGGAACTCATCTCCACAGGCTCCAACTTGAGTACGCAAACTCTTTCATCTTGGATAGAAGCTTTACCAACATGTTTGTTTATCTGCTCATCTGTGGAGATATGTATTTGAGAACCTCTTTCTCCTTTCTAAACTTCATCATGGATAACGTAATGCTTGATTTCAAATGTACTTCTTTCTGGAGCACTCGTTTTTCTCTGAAGGCTTCATGTAGCTTTGATCAATAAATTATATCATCGTTGGAACACTGGAACATATCCATGTGGCACTTATTCTGTCATCATGAGATTTGATCTACTCAATAATCATCTTGATACAATATCTTTTTTATAGAGAATCTTCACCACGCTTCTGTTGTGCATTGGAGGTTCTTCACCAAGTTATCTTCTTCCATATTTATACAAGAGTCTCTTTCTGGTATGCCTCAAATTCTTGAGGTTTCTCTTCATATGCTCTTTGTTCAATTTCTCTGGAGAACAGTCTTTGCATTCATCTTGATGTAGCACTCCAACCCATGGATGATATAATGACTCATGTAGAGGTATGTCTGGTTTACAAGAACGAGCAATCAACATTGTATTCTCCCTCCGTCTGGGAGAACCTCTAGTTCTGAATCTTGCAATGCTTTCATTTATAAGTCTTTTGTACATGGTTCTTCATCACAACTTTCAGTTCTGTTTGATTTCTTTCATATTAGGCTGATAATCTTGTGATTCTTGATACAATGATCGGTTGTTCAAGCTTCTCTTATTTCTTGGAATCTTCATGTTCTTCCTCGTTTTTTTTCTTTAGCCTTTGGGTGCATGGAGTTTCTTATATATTCCATTCCCTAAATATTCTACTTCTTTTCATCATAGGATCACAGATTTGGATGGAAAACTACGGATACTTTAAGGCTTCTATTCGAAGAAGACTTCTTCTGAGGTTGAACTAAGAACGTACGGTCTTTCATGGTTACTAACATGGATATATACTTCATCATCCTCAATGGATCATAGGATTAGCTCCCTCCTAATCCTTGATTCATGTATGAGTGCATATAATCGGCTCCCTCCGTCTAACACAGTCCACACTTTTGTCTGCATCCTTATTGTCTTCTGCAATATATAATTGGCTCTCTCTGTCTAACAGAGTCCACTCTTCCGTCTTGTTGTCTTCTACAAAATGTCATAAGTCTTTCTCTAATTTCCTCTTGATTGTTGACTTCTTTCTGTCTTTGCTTCTTCTAAGTCTCTTGATGATTTATTCATATTATCTTGCAATAGTTTCCACCTCATTTGCTTGATGTATTTCATTCTTTCATTTATTATCCAATGATATCAATCCTTATATTGGTGTTCTTCCATCAATATAATTCTTCTTGGAACACATTATCTTCCAGGAGATAGATATACAAGATATGTACATAGATGATGCAAACAAGATATGTACAAGGAATAAAAAGAGTATTGTTACCCTCAGAAGAAGAAGTCTCTTTCATCCTGCTTAGTCTTCTTCGTAGGTTCCTTTTCTTCGACAACTGATGCTTCATGTTTTTCCTTCCTTTTCTTTAGCTCAGGACAATGATTCTTGTAGTGGCCATACTTTCGACACTTGAAACATTATACTTCTGAAATGTCTTTCTCTTGATTTGGCTTCCTCCTTGAACCAAACTTCCTTTTGTTCCTGAAATTATTGAATCTTGTTGTGAAGGCTTGATCATCATACTTCTTTTGGGGTTTCTCTTTTGCACTGATCCTTGATTCTTCTTGAGTACAACGAGTCCAAAGTTCTTCAAATGTTGGATACTCCTTCCTTGTGTTCATGCTTGCGGAAAATGCATCCCACGTCTTGGGAAGACCATTGAGTACTATGTTTACCAATTCCTTCTCTGATATGATCTCTTCAATATCTTGTAGTTGATATCTTAACAGAGATATTCTCACAAAATATGATTGTATGTTGTCCTCATCATTCATCCTCATGTCACGGAGCTCATTCTTCAAACTCATAACTTGTCCAATGTTTTTGACCGAAAAGAGATTTGTTAGGGCATCGTACATCTTCTTCGATGAGTCAATATGGGAGATGTAGGGTATCGAATGGTCTTTTATAGAATCCACTATGATACTCATTGCATTGATGTCGTCGTCTTTGAACTTCTCCATAACTACAACGTTCTCAGGTTCCTTTACTTTTGCTTCTTCAAACACTGGTTTCACAATCTTTCCTTTCATGATATCCAACACTTTATTCTTGGCAAGGATGAGATCAATCCTTGTCTTCCATGCTCTGAAGTTAGAATCTCCATCTAACTTATTCTCCTACTTCATAGAATAATTCATGGCTTCTTTCACTTGGTCAAACCCTAGATTTGACCACAAACTCAAACTTGGCGTCTTGGCTTGATGAGAGTACCAGGAGATGCACTAGGCTAGGGTGCATTGATCTGTCTGGAGATTAGGTCAATCCATTCACTTAAGGTTCCTCAACTAGAGGATTAGGGTTTCTGCAACTACACCTACTGGTAACCCTAGCAGCAGTGCTATGGTGACTACTCCTCCTAGAAACTCTAACGATAGTTATTCAATGAGCTTAATATCCTTACGACTATGTTTCCTTCCAATGGTTAGACTGAATGAAGGAGGTGTGAGCCCATAACCTGTTATAATATAAGTGGATGTACTCATTTTACCATTTACAATACCTTTGGCACCCAACCATAGGCCGAAGCCACCCTCCGAGCACCTTAACCTTGACAGAGAATCACTCTAAAAGAAAAACCTAGGCTAGATAGCCAATCAAAGGGTAGCACACCTTTCCCCAAGGATAGTACATCAACAAGATTTGATCATATAGTCCAAACCCTAGCCAAGAGATAGTCCAAGCATAACTACTAGCTGCAGCAGCTGTAATGACAACTCTCCTCCAAACCTACGCAAAAACTGGTCAACTGCAGTGCACACAAGTGTTGCTCTACAATTATGAGATTGCCTACCAGAATGAGAACTGGCTTCCTGTATTTATACTAATTCTGGCTAACTGCCTAGGCCGACTTCTCATTCTAGGTATCTATTTGTTCAATATATATTATTATTTTTGGCTGACTTCTTCTCTTGGAGGCTAATAACCTAATATAAATTATCTTCTTGAGCTGACAAGTCTTCTAGGGTTATTATCCAACTCATTAGGGTTTCTTCTTGCTTTCCAAAGTGTTCTATCCTTTTCTTCTTTACACGTGGAGGTAAATACCTCCTGCAGGTACTATAATATCAACAATTATCTCCCTTGTTTCCCCTGAACTCTCCTCATTTTGTGTGACACAAGCACATGAGAAAAGAATACCTCTTTGCTCATATGCAGTCTCTCTTAGTATCATCCTCCCACCTAGGCTTCATTTAATTACATTGAGTTTACCGTAAGTCCAAAACCCTAGATCTCCTCTAAAGTGATCAATGACTGAGGTATAATATGATGTTCACGTTAAATCTAATGGCTAGGACTTAACCAACTCACTTAAGTTACTAATGCCAACTTAGACATCTAACTTAGTTAATCTCACATTAATTAAAAAGTACATTCACTTAATAATCACTTTATCAAGTGAATTTCCTAAGGTTTTTAGGGGCATTACGAACGAGTTCCACATTCTAGAGACCCAACCAATGTGGAAGTACGTGTGTGATTCTAAATACATCAATAGTGACCTTAGAAACCCTGTGAATGAATTTGGTATAATGTTATTCTTCCAAGTAAATTAGGGTTTGTTTCCTAAAGGCACTAGAATGAGATTTAATAATTAACCTTCATATGTCATGTGAAAATTTACCCTAACCCTAATTTTTGCCTAGACCTATTTATCATTTTTTACTACCATTTCTAGTTTGTTGGGCCAATAATTTCTCAAATGAT
>ML804820.1:23556-33619 GCA_009831015.1 Picea engelmannii
TTTTAAGACTACAACCATACAAACAGATGTCCCTCAAGCAAGCCAAGAAGGATAATAAATTATCACCAAAGTACTATGGCCCTTAGAAGGTGTTGCAAAAGATTGGTACTATGGCATACAAATTGGAGCTGCCTGCATCTTCATGAGTACACCCAGTTTTCCATGTTTCATGCTTAAATAAGTTTATAGGCGACAAGATCCCAGTTCAAACTATATTTCTAGAACTTGACGAGGAAGGAAAAATCATATTGGAGCCTGAATCCATCACTGACACAAGAATTCTCCAACTGAGGAATAGATCCATTTCAGAGTATCTCATTAAATGGAGGAAACTACTGGCTGAAGATTCCACTTGGGAAGATAAGTCTTTTATACCGAAGCATCTACAGTTACTCAAGCATTGCGGACAACACTTGTCTCAAGGGGAGGGGAATGTTAAGCCCTAATATTGGCTCATTACCCCTTAATTGGGGCATATTAGATTAGTACTGTTATTTTATTTATGTCGGCTTTAGGCCATTAGTTGTAATTATACCTCCTAGTCTCCTATATATACCAAGGAGACATTTTCATTTTGAATCATCTTGTACTTGAACATTTAAGTGGGGTAAAAGGAGGTTGCCCCGTCGAAGAGGCTTATTATCTGAAATTATCTCTTTTTCAAGGCGTTGAGTACTTCTCCTAAGGTTTTTCTATGCTATATTGATGTTTGGTTCTTAACATGTAAACCCTTAAACCCTCTAGACTGGAGCTATGTAAGAAGTTTGTCAAGCATGTTAAGATTATTGTGGCCCATTACTTTGAATGCAGGCTCACCCGTTATTCATATAGCAGTCGTGTTTGTATGTATTTTTGCCAATACCTCTATGATAATGGTGTGAGCCCCGCATTGCCAATTGCACTTCTAAAGGTTCACATTTGCCAGCCTATTGTCAAAGAATTAGTTTTTGGTTATGGAAGGGCCTTTGTCATTTTCGTTTTGGTTCGTGGGTATACATCGTTATCATGTTTGTTTGGTCGATTGTTTTCCCTTACCACGATGTTGAATTGTTGGTTATCATACAACCATTAGAGTGGTGCTTATGATGTTCGGATAATGGTTTGCATTGGTCACAGGGATTTTGTGTTGTTCACTCATGTCGCGTCGTGTAGATGATGTTTTGGGAATTAGAAGAGTGGATTGGATATTTCTACTGCATATTTTATCGTTGGTAGAATACACTTGAATGTGCATGGCCTGGTCACTCACATGCGACTTAATAAATGGCCCAGAATGAGGTTTTTGAGTTATATCGTGGTTATATATTGTTGTGTGGTTATGGGAATTATTACACTGTGGAATTCTCTCACTTGTGCACTGCATATAATATGGATGGCTTGTTTTGTATGCCTAGTGATACCCCCTAGATTCTAAGTGTGTTTGTCTTTTCACAAATTGATCACTGTTGATGACAGTTGTGTGGAATGTTTGGCTCATTTTTAAGTCGCACTCAGATACTTGTTTTTACAGTGGCATGGTTACATGGTTTCAGAAATTTTCTTCTGCATAGCCCGTGTCTAATGATGACTGTTGGTTGTATAGTCAATTTCCTTTTCAGGTGTGGCATGTGAGGTATTGATTATTTTGATCTTTCTATTGCATATATATGTATGGGAACGAATATCATTGCAGATCTTTACTGTCTCTATTAACAGAAGTAGAGACTTCATTATTTTATTTTTTTGGAAACACTACTTTCAAATATAGACGTGGATTGGGGAAATGTATGGCAATGGTGGATGTATTGGTTACAAATTGAGTGTTGTTGTTGAATGTTATAACATACAGAATGTACGAATAAAAGGAACAGAACCTCCTACAAATTGGGTGAAATACTTATGTTTTGTAATGACACTATGTTGGATATTAATGGACAGTGAAATTAAACAAATACACAGGAATTATTACTCAGTCGTCTGATCGTTGGTTGATGCATATTTTTCTTACTGCAAAATATGTTATGGATTGCTTGATTAATCTCATGAACATTTTCCCCCCCACATTATCTCATTTTCCACTAATTATAAACCCATCACATATACCATATTCATTGTGTTCACCCTTTGTTTTGATATTGATCACAACCAAGGAAACTTTGTGTTAGATTGGATAAAAGTGGCAGAATTATATGTGGATTGTAGTGAGGTTTATTGGTTTCCTTACAGTTGATTGTTGTTATCATTGAGAAGTGACCATATATCTCCCCTTTCATTATATCATATTTTCTCTAATTACAAACCCCCCATGTATCCCTGAACATGTTTTCTACCCCCCTGCTCATTGATTAACATTAGAACAATTTGTATGGATTGGATTGCATGAGCCTGATACATTATGAGCCAAATCTATTTCGTATTTTAAGGAGTTGTCATGCATGGTTATTTAAAATACTATTTTATAATTGTTAACATATGCAGGATGAGTTTTTTCAGTTGGGGAAGCCATGGATGAGGAAACAGAGGTAGAGGTAACTGGAACCTAGGCCCAAGGAGGCCTAGGTTCTCTATACATTTTGATGTTGATTCAGAGGATCTTGGCCAATTGTTCTATGCTGGAATCTTTAATTGGATTAGATAGGGAATAGTCCAATTGAGGCTTGAAATGCCTCTCTTCCAAGCCCCTCAAGCCCTCGATATCCCTGTGCCTCCTCATGTCTCTTTACAACCCAAAGTCTAGGAAAATGATGGGTAGCAGGAGATTGTCCACCCAATAGTCTCCCAACACCGTGGCTGGCCAAACTTAACCTTGCCTGCTCCTCCACCTTTAAACCCCATTCTCCAAGCTACCCCTAACCACTCACCAGTGCAATCTTCCCACGCCATCAAGATATTGAAGACTGAAGCCCATCATGCATTGGATAAAGGAAAAGCCAACACTGGCCCTTCCTCACCCTATGATGACTCTGAAAAATCCATGTCTTCAGGGATGCATCTGAGGGATGATTGTTCCCATGTGATCAGTGAGATAAATCCTAAAGGCTCTTCCCAACTCAAGGAAATTTTAGGGAAATCAAGAGGTGACAGTAGCAACCAAGGAAGGGTTGCTTCACAGACTGAAAAATATGGTTTTTAATTTTTATGTTATTTATTGTTTTATGAAAGAGGACTCCATGGATTTTCTACAACATGTTTTATTTTGGATACATGAGTATTAATTTGAAATATTTTCAAGTTTTATGAGCTAAAATTGTCAAAGGAAAATATGTTTTGTAGGGAGGCACAAGGGGTGTGTTTTCTTAACAAATGGATTATGTTATGATGTGATGATTGTTATCACTAAATTAGTCACAAGGGGGTCCCACCTATTAGTTATTATTTAATTATGACCCTATTATGATTATTACTCCCCCCCCCCCTTTAAATAAAGTTAGTTAAAGTCTTATGTTAACTTAACTAATAAGTTAGTTCAACTACTCTAACCAATTCTAAATCGTTAAAAGCTGAACTAAGAGGAGGATAGAAGCACAAAGCATGATAAGGTTTGATCTTGGAGTTTATGTTGAGATAGTTTAGTTTTCATTCATTCATATATTCATCATAGCCTAATTCTCTTTTGTGATAGCAGGGTCTTATTATAGACAACAATATTTAGGGTTGAATCAAATCATTCAGACACTTGTTCTTCAGAGGTGTTGATCTGTCTTTGATAGTCTGTGTAGGCTTGTTTGTTTGTGAATTAACTTTCATGACTGATAAATACTATTGTGCAGATTCGAGTGGGAAACAATCTATGGCAAGATGATCCAGCTTTTAGAGTTCAGTTTTGGTTTTCTGTGAGAGGTCCTTTTGTATGCTCCATCGAGGATTTCTAAGTTTTACTTTGGTCCAAGATTTTTGTGTGAAGTTTTGTAAAGAAAATGACTCTTTGATGATTTGGAATGAAATAAAGGATTGTTTTATGTCTCATCTACCTTGGTTATGATATTGGTGTCTTTACTTCTGTTCTTGCATTTATTTTAGCAACTGATATTTCAGAAAAATACATAAAAAGTGAATTTCCAGCAAGCTTTTTGTTGACAAAAAACTAGCCTAAGCACTTGTAATTAATATTGGTGAGTTAGGATACATATTTTTGTTGGATATAAACATAGGGTGATATTCCCGTCTACTTTACTTTAGACACGTAAAGTCTGAAAATGCTTGAGTAAGATCAATTAATATCTTTTCCTCAACAATGTCGTTGAATAGTGGGGGAAGTATTGAAGAAACAAACTTGGGATTTCTACTAGTTAATGACCGTGTGTTGTGAGTCATTTCACAACAACACCCCATCCTTTTAAATTTTATTGGATGCTAGAATATTTTCTTTTTTCTTTTGCACCGATTTTTACCCTTCAATATATGCCCTCTTACTTCGCTAAGACAACCCAATATCAACTCAAATCTATTTCAAGATCATGTATGTCAGAGTCCCCGTTTCGCACGTTAGCTTAAACCACGATCTTTTCACTCCAATGACTCTGGCTCTCACACTGTTTTTATTTCACGGAGCCCCAAGGCCCATGGTGACCTGTCAAATGACCACCTCCCCAATTAGCATCCCAAGATTGGATTATTGATTTCTTGTTTTAACAATTCTCCAATGAATTGTTTTTATTACTTTTGGGGACATAACAATGTTTCTAAAAGTATAGAAAAAATATTACCTTCGATACCATCCTCAATGGGATCCTTTTAAGACTCTTCTTATCAAACTTAGAAGATAAAACTATGACAGTCTCTTGATCCTTATCACGTGTATCCTACACGTTTTTCTAAGATGAAAGAATATTCTTCGATGTTGTCTTCATCGGAGTTCAAACATCTCCACATCCTACACCCCCCAATAGTCGTGTTCCGAAATCCTCTAAAGCACAACGAATATTCCATTGATACCTTTCCCTCGGGTTTTAGATCCACACTCATCTTGATTTACCTTGATGCTAATACCTCGATGGGTCCCACCTCTGTCTATATTACTATTCATTGGTTGACACGTTGTGCCCGCACATTGGCCCACGTGCAAGGGAATATACCTTCAATGCCTTTCTCTTCGGAATTAAAAAAAAAACACGATCTTTCATACTCCGAAAGATCGAACCCAATAATGGTCTTATTCAAGGATTTGGTTCAGCGCTTCCCTGGATGTTTTAATCAATGCACTTTTCCTAATTAATATTCCGAAATCCTCTAAAGCACAACGAATATTCCATTGATACCTTTCCCTCAGGTTTTAGATCCACACTCATCTTGATTTACCTTGATGCTAATACCTCAACGGGTCCCACCTCTGTCTATATTACTATTCATTGGTTGACACGTTGTGCCCGCACATTGGCCCACGTGCAAGGGAATATACCTTCAATGCCTTTCTCTTCGGAATTAAAAAAAAAAACATGATCTTTCATACTCCGAAAGATCGAACCCAATAATGGTCTTATTCAAGGATTTGGTTCAGCGCTTCCCTGGATGTTTTAATCAATGCACTTTTCCTAATTAATAAGATTTAATTATGGAAATGACATGCATTAATGGGAAAAGTTAAGATCGGATTTGGCAAGATCCTTGTAGACACCTAAGTTAGGGCATACTCGTGCTAGTTGGATGTGCATTACGAGTTATAAAAACATCCTTTGAAAACACATCTTGCATTGTACATTTTCGAAACTCAGTTCATGAAGTGTGATATTTGTCTAGAATCCCTCGCTCACTGAGATTTCCTTCTCTATTAATGCAACTGCTTATCTATCGATAACCCTTTTTTTTATATTTCTTAACCAGTTTTTCATTATTACAACTAATGCGTTATACGTAAGATAAGTTGATATTTCTTTTAATGTTTTATTGTAGGTTAATATGGTTATTCATCATGGTGATCCAAAATCCCAAAATACCTAAGAGTTTGGTTTACTTCCAGGGTCCCGCAGGCCCCGAATCATCGTCCCGACGGGTCTGAAAAAATTCCTCATATCGGCGAGGACGATTACCCTGGTTTTGAAGATATCTACAAGATTTTTCAATCCATAGAGTTTCATGGAGACAATGAAGCCTTAGAGGTGTACCAAAATATCCTAAAAAGAGGAATTCATTAGGTAGCTTCTAGGGCACAGCTATTCCCATACAACGAGGCAACACAGTGGTGCCTCAAAAAAATTGATGCTTCCAAAGTGCTTATCATGAGGAAACAAGGAGCATGAGTAGATTCTCTCGGACCAGAGGATATTAGCTCTAGGTATCACCTTCCAACTCCTACTTTCTCGTTGAACAAACCTTTCCTAAAAGGACTTTCCCAAGAAATCAAAGGACCGACAAAACAGATGAAACATTGGTGGGTGGATGAGGATGAGACTCTTAAACAAGGTCAGAAATCGGTCCCCACCCACAGGATTAAAACCCCTTACAATCTACTCGTGGCCATGCTCTGTCGATTATATGGAGAAGAGAAGAGTACGCACTTCCAAATTCACTGGCTAACATTGGCACACATCGTCGCTAAGACGAGACAAATATTTAACTGGGCAGATATCCTGGCCTTTAACATTTTCCTACACACTAAAAATCTCCCAGGTATGAAGAAGACATGTTTTTATATGTCTTCTTATATGATATATGTCATTTGTTCATCAGTTCAATTTATCAAATTAATATGTAATTGGAACCGAAGTCAATCCCCCATTCATGTGTACTGCTCCCAATTGTGGAGTGTAAATTTCAAACAACATTTTTATGAGATTTACAATTTATTCCTCGCACCTCTGCATTTATTCCTTTTCGGATTCCCCAGACACAAGATATACTTTGAGGCTAGAAATGGGATGAAAGGGGTGGCTGATTGGTTTTTCTACAGGTATTATTCATTCATGAGGGTTTATGGGACCACTAGGACACCACATCTCTTTCCATATTTCATCCCAGACCGACTACTGATGAGGGAAATAGCGTATAAAATGATTGGTTCTGGTGTCACTACACTTTTTCAATCCAAGAGTAAAAACCTGTGGCCAACCTTCCACCTCCACATTGATATTTTTTCAATCTCCAATGTTCAACACACGAGGAAGGAAGAAGAGACCTTACATGAGTTAATATTGTGCTTGGGTGAGCCTAAAGGTCACAATCCCCATGATTTGGCTATCAGTCATGTCAGGTATGTCAGACTCACTCATCCAAATATTCACATTGTGTATTTTAAGGAGGACACGTTTGTGTTGGGTATGTGTTATATTCTTTGCATGTGTGTGTGTGGGCGCATCAAATTCGACAACTGCTGTTATATTTTTTGTTATTTTTAGCAGATTTTTCTATTTTTAGTGGTTTAATAAATTAATCCTGGATTAAGGGATTAGGGTTTTTCTATCTACGGAATACCTAAAAACATTGTATATATTGTATGGTGAAAGTTGAAATTCGATATAATGAATATAAGAAAGGTTTTCCCAGTTGAGGGTTTCCAGTATAAATCTATGTGTACTATGTGAATGAGCCATTGATTAAATTTTGTTTTGCTTAAGAATCTATATGCATTGCTTTACTTCACAAGTTTAAAACTTACAGTTTGTTGGGTATGCGTTATATTTTTTGCATGTGTGTTTGTGGGTGTGTCAGATTCGACAACTGCGTCTGATGATCCCAACTTTCTTTGCTCTTTGTGTCATGTGCGTCGGACACTTCCTAGGGGGGTCCCAGTCTAGGCCAGGTATGGCCCCCCCTGGTTACGCGCAACGTTCGGTTCTAGGTGGTAGCATGGAGCCGACGGGGTTTGGGGTAGTGCCCATAAAAATGTTTTAGGAGGTTTTTGCTATTTTAGAAGAATTTTCTATTTTTAACAGTTTTCTAAATTAATCTAGGATTAAGGTATTAGGATTTTGGTATCTACGGAATACCTAAAAAAATTGTATATATTTTATGGTGAATGGTGAAATTAATACAACGAAGAGTTGAAAGGTTTTCTCTCGGTTAAGGGTTTTCGGTGTAAATCTATGTGTACTATGTGTATGAGCCATTGATTAATTTTTGTTTTGCTTAAGAATCTATATGCATTGCTTTACTTCACAGGTTTAAAACTTACAAATTTTAAAGGAGTACTCTTGTATGATGAGATATTGCACCATATATGCCATAAGGTTGCAAAGAGAGAACCTGATCTCGAAAAAGAATAATTCAAGATGGAAAATTTGGCCCAATTCCATAAGTTGTGTCAGCAAGAGAAAGATACCGTCAATGGAAAAGAACAGGAGAAGACCAAAAATGAAGAACATCTTGAGCAGAAAAGGCTCCAGGAAAAGTAATATTTTAAAATAAGACAAGCTAATGAAAAGATCATAATAGAACATGAATAGATAACACATCATGCCTCTTTACAGAAGAAGAAAAAATAAGAAGATAAAATTTTTGTGGAGGGAGAGGAGGCCAAGAGGATAGTTAATGAAGCACAAGCCAAGAAACTAGTTGAAGAGGCAGAGGCGAAGTGATTGGCTGAAGAAGTTGAAGCAAAGAGGAAAGTTGACGAGCTTTTGAAACAAAATCTAAACCAAATCCTAAGTAATTCATCGACACCCACCCTAGTCATTGTGAATATACCTCCTCTGGAGTATACACCCATAATCTCCATACCAGGGGATTCCTCCCTCTCTTCTCAAGCTCTCAATTTCGAAGGATATGTAGTCTCCATTGGGGACTACTATTTCGACAACAGAACTAGAAGTATCAAGAAGAGAACATAGAAAATAAAAATAGGAGAAAACTACAAGTCAAAGTCACATGTAGGAAGGATTTTGGAATGGAAGGTCAGCCATGATCATGAAGAGAACACGGTTCAAGTAGCTTTAGCGCTAAATTCTTTCGCATGATTAAATGTCTCCTATGTTCTAGAGGTAACTAATGCCCTGAACATTGCCAGGACCCGAGTAATATGGATGGAAACAGAGTTGAAGGATGTAAAAGACCAATTTTAAATAAATGTATAGGAAGTTGTCACCGTAGCTGAAAGTATAAAATCAGGTAAGATCAATGGTTCCCTACAGGCACAAATTTACCACTTGAATGAAGATTTTAAAAGAGGATACGAATCCTATGGGACACCCACAGGGATGAGTTGGAAGTAGAAAAACATAAAATTGTTGTCGCACTAGAAAATACTAGTGCCTTGATAGGTACCATGGAGTCCATCAAAGTACAAGTGCTAGTTTTTAGTCAAGATCTAGCTAAGGTAAAGAACAAACTCCTTGGTCTATTGATCGACATACAAGTAGAGAAACAAGAACAATTAAATCTGCATAATACTCTAATTGAGACTCAAGGAAGGTATCAGGAAGCTAGCGAGGCTTTTGAGGAGATGGTAAATTGAAAAGACAGGCTACAACCTACACTTACCCTCCTTCTAGTTTACTCGAAAAGAGAAAGACTCAGGTATTTAATGTTGTTTGACACCAACAAACCTCTCTTTGTGAGTGTTTGTTCCACCCAAGGGGTGGTTGCTGACACATGTGCACAAATGTGGAAAAATGATAATGATCCCGCCGTAGAGGCAGGGATACAACCATTGCAATCTATAGATGAAACAACTTCTATCAGCACCAGGGCAAATGAGATGGAATATTTAAAGAATACTATTCAGACAAGAATTCATGAATTTATGAATTTTTATGAAAAATCAATTGAAGAACATATGTTGTTTCCTACCCGTCTTACCCAAAATATTCAATCCTTTGTAAATACCATGGTTGAGAGGTTACATCAAGAAGTGGCCACAAAATTCTATAACAAAGAATCAATCTTAGAGAGATTTCAATCAAGCAAGATAGAGAGCATTTTTAATGATTACTCCACATGGAAGTGTTGGAGTCGTAAGTCACTCCTGGATTGCTTGCAGGAGCAGAGCCCGACGCCCATCAGTTTAATGTCACGATTTATTTGAAAGGGTTGATCAAATGGGGGAAACTCAGAACAGTATCGTGTCAACTCAGAAACTAGACCAGGCATGCATGAACGAATGACGTCTTGATAAACTTCAAACAATAAGTTGCAATAAAGGGTGAGTAGGGGG
>ML804820.1:58685-69689 GCA_009831015.1 Picea engelmannii
TGTCCGAGGGTTGGATATCTTTGCTATGTACTTTGTTCTGCGAAATAGGGTTTCCCTTACCCTGCTTCTGGTTTGTCGAACCGAACTCCCGCTTGTTCTTTTGCTTAATTTTTTGCTCGATTTTCACAGCATACCGGTAGGCGGCACCCAATGACAAGATGTCCAGGAATTCCATCTCGATACGGATGTACCGATGCAGGCCGCTGCAATATTTCAGAACCAGGTGCCGCTCGAAGTCTTTGATGCCGAGCTTCGTGCGTAGGGTATGGAAGTTGTTCGTGTACTCTATCACTACTTGTTCCCTTTCTTGTCGCAGAGTTTCCCATTTTGTGTACTGGTCGTCATAGTTCCCCACAGGGAAGTATTGCTCCTTGAGGGAATCAACGAAGGATGACCATGTGGGTTCTGTCCCAAACAGCGTGGGTTCATTACTCTCTTTTTCCTCTTTTTGTTCGCAGAGGGTTTCCCACCAATCCTTGACATGGGGGACCGCCTTAAGAAGTGCAAATGTAATCTTTTCTCTGTTGGAAAAGTTATGGACCGAGAAGTAACCCTCGAGCTGATTCAACCATTTTTCCAAAGCATCTGCATCTATTTGTCCTTCAAATAAGGGAATATCAAAATTAACTTGTACCTTGAAAGGGGTCGGTCCTCCAAACTGATTGTTGGTCGAGGTTCCTTCCATGGAGGTCAGCAACCGTCGAAGAATTTGCGCAAAATTGTCCATCATCTTGTTCCACTATCGCGTGAGAGCCTCCTCGAGCAAGATCTTGATAGGATCTCCTGCTCCATCATCTCATTTTTCCTCCGCCATGGGCGGTTGTTTGCGCCGAAGAGGGGTTTCTCTCTCGAGTTGAACTAATTCGAGACCCAACTCCTTATATCCAGACCTCGTCGGTGACATGCACAAAAAAATGACAAAAGAGCAGTCTGCTCTGATACCACTGATATGGATTTATGCAGGAATGGAATGTAAGAAGCAAATAACAGAGTGTGCACAATAGTATTGCAGAGAACACAGTGATACAATAAACACACACTTCTATTAATTAATAAAATAAAGAAACTATAAAACTGTTGAACAATACATAGCTAGAATGGTGGTAGCATATCCCTGGTAAGAGATGTGGCGGCTATGCTCATCTGTGACCAAGCTTATTACAAAAAGAGGTCGAAGGGCCTTATTTATCAAAAGCAGGAAGGTAGAAACCAAAAACCTAACCCTAGAAGATGAAACGCCAAAAGTCAAGTGGGCCCTGTTTGGGTAAGTTAGTCCATCAACTTCCAGGAGTCATAACTATTGCATACGATCTCCATTTAGGGTGCACAATAGCTCGTTGGAAAGATCTATCCAAGGCCTACAATGCTTGAGACAAAATAGCATCGTAGATGCTATTTTGCGAGAGAAACATACCCAAAAAAACATCGTTTAGGACCTCAAAATGGCCCCGGAAGTTCAGGACCCGAAAAAACTGCTAAAAATAGTAAATTACCAGAAATGCCAGAAAACTGTTTTGAGCCAGATGGAAAGGTGGGCGGCCACCGATACCCATCTAGATCACTTTCCCACTTTTGTTATGAAAAACTTGGATTGAGAAAGATCAGATCAGAAGGAAAGAAGAGGAAGAAGCTATAGAAAAGAAAAATCAAGAACTAAGGGATTTCATAGCTAGAAAAATAGATCAACTAATAGAAGAACGAGAGGATAAGTGGAAGCAACAGAAGGAAAGAGAATTAGTTTTTGAGGTTGAAAGAACACAATAATATTTTAAGGACCTATCCATGCAAGAAAGAAGAATATCCACCCTGTAATTAATAAGAGAATGGATATTAACTTCGAACCCTTTGAGAGCACATCAACAATGCATAGTCACTACACTAGGAGAAGATAAGAATAAGAATGGAAATAAGAATCTAGAAATAGTTAGAGAGACTCAAAACACAAGAAATAAGGCAAGGAATCTCAGTAACAAGAAAGTCAAGTTGGAAAATCTAAAGGAAGTTACAGAGAACAAATAGAAGACTTCGCAGGAGGCAGGTTTGCAGGAATTGAACCTTGCCAGAACAGTAGGACTGCGTAGAATGGGACTTCACCCTAACAAATCTATATGACCGTTGGAGGCACCTTGACCATTAGAATGATGCTCTGGAAGAACTAGGAAACACATTTATGGGTGGATGGACTGTGTTTGGGACATTAAGACCGCGCCATAATAGATAGATTCGCATTGATGGAAGCATTCCTGCCCATTGGAAGAATTTGTTACGACACTCATTTATTTAACCTGTCGGACGCTGCGCCGAGACCACTTTTTCCCACCCGTGATTATATGAGACAAGAAGAGAAGTAATTGTATGTCGACATGTGTTATCAAACCTCACAATCCATCATTTACCCCACTTTTTCATTTTCCTACCTGACCTGTCTAGTTAAAATTGAGAATGTCGGGTGAACCCACTGAGTTAGAGAAGTTTGTCGAAGAGGTTCTTAAGAAGTTCATGGATGATAGAGACATGTATGAAGGTATACATGCATCGTCGACTAGGGGACTGTAGGCTTCCCCTTCGACTGGACGACATTTTGGTCGTGTTAACCCCGCAAGTGAGAAGCGAAGTAAGGATCGCGATGATCTGGCCAATGCAAAGCAGTTCTCGTTGATCTTACCAGAGTATATCCCTCCTTTGGCTGGCACAGTTAACTGTGAAAATATCCCACGAGACTTGAATATATTTTGATCACTGCATACATCTCGAAGGGAATACGCGTAGTCGGGAGTCAGTTGGGATAGATCCTGCTACTAAAGAACAACGATTTCAATCTCGACGATAGAAATAACTATTCCATGATCGCACCCCACAAATATTTGACAAAGACCATTGGGAAGAAGACTCACCTGGTCTCCCATCCATGGATTAAGGAGCTCGTGCAGTCCACTGTGCTCAACGTAATGAAGATTCCCCATTTTGGTCGGCACCAGGAGGTTAACGCTTGCATTAAACTCCTCTTGTCGTGATACCATGGAAGATACTTGTGGTTCAACCGAAGGATTACTGTGGATCCGGTGTTGATCCACTTGATTACAATATTGAGCATGAAGGGACCCGACCCTCAGCAAATTTATCCAGGGAAGGCCTCAGACCGTTCCCTGGCACATCGCATCAAGGAGGCTTACGACAAAGTCGAAAAGCGAAAGTGAGGCTACAAGTTAGCCTCTATCAAGGATGGTGCATTGTGCCTCTCTTGCCAACTCATATATGGAAAGCTCATAAGAAAGAACCGCTCCACACAGGTCACCAATATCGTGGTAGACCTCGCAGGAAAATGCGTGGAGGGAATGAAGATGAATTGGGTGAGTTACCTCGTCAACAAACTTGAGAAAGACTACCACGAGGCTTAGGATCAGGAATATGAGTTCCACTTCAGTTGGCTGATCGTATTGATTGCATTTGTTTCTTGGAAAATGCCAGAAGGAGCCACCTTCCCGGAGATTGAACCCTCAAAGTCGTTGGCCACTAGGTTCTCTACCTTGTGGTACACCAATGACATGTCGAAGCAATGACAGTCGAATGTTGTGTTCCATGCCTATTATCAGCAACTAAATGTTTCCATTGAATCGTTTCCGCGCATGACACCACGCACCTTGCACAAGTATAGACCAATAGCCAAGTTCCATGTAGATCAACATTTCATCTATATCATTGCATGCAAAGATGAGAGCAAGGAAGAGTTATAGTGATATTACAAGACGATTGACAAAGACATGGAGCAGATCATGAAGGAGTGGCGAGAGGAGTTCCTTGTACCGATCAATGATGAAAAAATCTCTGACACTGACATTATAAGAATCCCCCTCGTCACTCGGGTCAAGCATGCAGGACAGTCTAGTGCGAAGAAGAAGAAGAAAAAGGAGGAAGTTCAGAATATAGAGACTAACGAGGAGGACAATGCTTCTGAAGGAAATGGATCCAGCTCGCTAGGAGGAGGAGGAGATGAAGTAAATGGATAAGGAGGAGGGGATGAAGGAGAAAATCAAGGATAAGGTGAAGCTACACCACCGAAAGATCCCCCTACTAAAATAATAACTCCACAGAAGAGAAATGTTTCTCTGCAGAAACCTTCAATAAGAAAGAAGACGTGTGCTAGCAAACCCCATATGGAGGCCACACTCACATAGGATGATATCAGTCTAGTCTGCAAAGCCATGGAGGATGCATCTAAGGACATCTTGCAGAGNAAGAGAAATGTTTCTCTGCAGAAACCTTCAATAAGAAAGAAGACGTGTGCTAGCAAACCCCATATGGAGGCCACACTCACATAGGATGATATCAGTCTAGTCTGCAAAGCCATGGAGGATGCATCTAAGGACATCTTGCAGAGATATGGAGAAAAGCAGGAGGAGCTATATGAGAGAGTCAAGAAGGAGTTGAAGGAAATAAAGCAAGCCATTCATTTGAGCCGTGCAGTATCTACTGCACCTTTATCATCGGAGACTACAGAACTGGGGGATGAACCATCCCAACTAAGAATACTTACAGATGCGATAGAGGCTCGACTTCAGAAATTCCAAGAAGAAAAGGAGAAGGGTACAAAATCCTTGAAGCAAGAGAAAGAGGAAGTCTTAGAGAAACTACAAGTTGCGTGGTACTATGTAACTACCTATGAAAATGAGAGAGATGAGTTTCGAGCGATTCTTGAGGAGGACAAAGAGAATATATATAGAGAAAAGGACCAAATGCTCGCAGAGCAGACCACGGTCAAAGAAGCGGTGAATAAATTACTTCTCTCTGTGCCAGGATTGGCATAGGAGGAACATGAGTCAGTCGAGGTTCAAGTGGTGAATCACGTTGAGACCATCCAACATCTTCAAGCGAGGATAACATAGTTGGAGATCCAAGCAGTACCGAGCATTCAACAGGAATTGCATGATTAGAGGGAGAAAGCCTCTAAGAATGCAGTTGTAAGAATCAGGTCCCTCGCTTTAGACTGCAAACAGTTGAGTGAAAAAAGCGCATAGACTTATGAATGCCTCACAAAAGATCCAGAGTTAAGGAAACTGGAATCACAGTTACAGGAGGCATAGCAGCAGGCACTCTCAGTACAGGCGTAGATGAAGCTACTCATTGCGGTAGAAAGAATGAAGAGATCTTAGGAACAACACGTGGTACAACAACATAATTCTCCCATCCAGGTCAGAGTAATGGAAGTCACGCAAAATCTACAACCTGTGCAAGATGAAGCCTGCAAGGTGTTTGAAGAGATTGAAGGACAAGGCTTGCAATTGGACCAAGTGGTTGCGACAGCAGAACAATGCCTAGAAGGGCCTATTACAAAGAAGATGATCTAAGAGCTCGCTGAGAAAGAGGCTCAGGTGAAGCAACAAGTCGAGGAAGATTGAGTGAAGCTCGAGGCCTTTGACACAGTGTTTCCCAGACCTAAGAGACTCGTGACGAGTCACAGGTGAGTGTTGGGGTCATGTTGGCCCTCAACCAAGTTTTGAGGAAATCTTGGTCAGGTTTGACCACTTTTGGAATTCGACGCAGTGATCGAGGAAGGAGCGCCCAGACGGAGTTGAGATCGTGGATCTCACTTGTTTTGTGGGCTTTGTGGACCCAACAAGGGGTTCCTTAGGGTTTTTGTAATGGGTTATGGGATGTCGGCCCATGGGTTTACCCATGATTAGGCCTTTTTTTAAGGGATTGTAAAAGTATAAATAAGTAGGAATGTATGATATGAGGAGAGACTTAGAGAGCGAAGTATAAGTGGCTAAAGTGCAAGTAGTTTTGAGTTTCTTTGTGCAACAAAATGTGCATCTAGGGATCTGTGCTCGATAAAGGAGTTGGATCTGTGCCTTGACCTAATTTTGGGAAGGAGGATCTGGTGCTCAGTGCGCAAATCTCCTGTCCTCTGTGAAGCTCAGCTCAGTTGGTGGACGTAGCCCCACACTAGGGTGAACCATATATATATTGTGTCTTCTGGTTTCTTTGTGTTGTGTTTCTTGTATTATGAATCTTCTCAGTGCTTTGCTTATTATGTTTGTTAGATAGATCTATGGATTCTTATTTCTTTACATATGTTAAGGATGAATGGATGTTAGATCTAACTCTGTGCTATGTGCTAAGTGGTTGAAGTGCTTAATCTTTATTGTTACTGCGTCATTCTATCTTAGGGTTTGTTCTATGATGTTAATGAAGCTAATGAACTAATGCATATCATATTCTAAGTGTTGTTAAAGTACTTTGTGAAGTGTTATAATCATAGAACCATGTCCCAGCTTGGTTACAGACACTTGAGTCCTGTAACCCCCCCTGCTTCTACCTTGAGTGAGACTTCACCTACTTCACAGGTGTTGCCAAAAGGGTCGGTAGTTAGGGCTTTGTTGGTGCGATGTTGAAGCATTGAACCCTGGGTTTGTCCCTGTGCCAACAACAACAACGTAGAAGGTTCTCAGAGCTAGCCTCTAGTGGCCCACTTTACACAAGGATGCTAAGGAATACTACAGAGCCTGTGATGTATGTCAGAGAATAGGGAAGCCGTCAAGAAGGGATGATATGCCTTTAGCACCTCGACTAACTTTATAGGCATTTGAGAAATGGACTATTGACTTTATGGGACCTATCAATCCACTAGGGAAGTGCACAAGAGATCGATACATTATCACTGCTACAAAATATTTGACCAGATGGGAAGAAGTAAGAGCAATTAAGGATTGTAGTGAAGCTATAGTTGCGTGGTTCATCTCTGAGGATATCATAACCAGAATTGGATGCCCGAAGATCCTTATGAGTGATCAAGGTGCACACTTCATCAAAAAAACTATTGAAGCCTTGACTCAGGAGTTCGAAGTTCACCATCAGAAGAGCACTCCATACCACCCACAGGCGAATGTTACAGTCGAAGCCTTCAATAATATCTTGGAGACATCGTGGACTAATATTTGTAGTGTTAACAGAGATGATTGGGATCTGAGAATTCTAGCATTGTTATGGGCTTATAGAACTACTTGCAAAAAGTTAACCACATAGACTCCCTTTAAGTTAGTATATGGCTTGGAAGCAGTGGTACCTATGGAATACTTGGTTCCTAGTTTAAGAATTGTAGCATTTACAGATATGGATGACAATGACGTTATCCAAGATAGGCTCACGCAATTGATGGAACTGGAGGAAGACAGGTTCATTGCAGGATTTCATTAGCAGGTACAAAAAGAATGAGAAAAGGCTTACCACGACAGACATATCAAGAAGAAAGCATTTAAACAAGGAGATTTGGTACTTTTGTACGACAACAAGTTCATGAAGCATCCAGGAAAGTTCAGGACACATTGGCTTGGGCCATTCAAGGTTGCCTATGTTACAGAGAGTGGAGCTGCGCAGTTGAAGACCCTTAATGGAGATTGGAAGGATGGTTTAGTGAATGGGATCTGGTTGAAGTTGTATTGTGACAACCATTTGTCATGAAGCTCTCAGTAAAAGCAAAGGAAGAAGGGTCTAGGTACTAGGTGCAGTTGAAATTGGGTACTAGACACAAAAAAGACAGTCTGCACATGATAGGGAGGGACATAGCAGAAAACACAGGTTTCTCTGCGTAGTCTACAGTCGAAGTAATAAAGGAGGTTCAACCCTGCAGTGACTCAGGACGAGTCACATGTGAGTGTTGGGGGCCTGTTGTCCCTTGGTCATGTATCAAGGAAGAAAGCAAATATTAAAGAAGAATAAAGACAAATCATGAAGTGTGTGGAAGGCACACAACCTGAGGAAGGGTCGAAGTGGTTAAAGAAGCATAAAAGAAGGTGCGAAGTAAGGGAAAGCAAGTCGTTGAAAGAGAAGATCAAGGAGGACAAAGTAGCAAAGAGGATAGATCATGGACAAGTCAACAAGTGGAAGAGGATGCCAATGGGTGCTTTGGAGCACCTCGTGGACAAGAAGGAAGAATAGGTCGTCAAAGTCGTGAAAAGGTGGGTTATGTGGACTTAGGGTTTTGGTACTTAGGGTTTTTTCACCTAGACTTCGGTCTAGGGTTTCTAATAGTCATAGAAGGATAAATAGAAGTCTAAGAAGAGTTGAGGGTGGTTGGTGATAGAAATATTGAGATATAGAAGTGTCTTGTTGTAGAGAATTCTTTTATTATGTATCTTCAGCTGGGTGCGAAGATCAACCCTGCAGCTGGGTGTGCAGGGGGGAATAAAGAGGAGAGAGAGAAGGATCTGCAATTGAGTGCATAGATATAACTGTGTATTTTCATCTACTTAATCAATAAACGTAGTTCTATGGATGTAGCACTAGGGAGAGGGTGAACGGCGTAATATCTTGTTTTCTATGTGATTAATGTTGTGTTATTTGCTATATTTTATACTGTGATTGCATTGTTGTTTCCCTACTGAATATGAGAGATATAAACTAACTTCGCGAAGCTAGGTTTAAGATTGTTGAAGAATCTCTAGGTTAACCTGCGTTGTAATTCAGGAATCATCTTGCACTTCCCCTAGTTGTAGACACATGTGTCCTGCAACCCCCTATTGCTACTTCGGGTGAGACTTCATCTGCTTCACAGGTGTTTCCAAAAGGGCCAGTAGTTATGGTTTGTTGGTGCGCTGTTAGAGTTGAACCTCGGGCTGCCCTTGTGCCAACAACCTTTATTATGGAGATTATTTTCTTCATCATCCATTGTTTAGAAGGGTCGTTCATACCTCTAATATTCTAGGATGTGATCTTCATTATCAACATTTAGGTTGGGGTGGGAAATAGTTATCCAGGAGGCATACCACTTGTCCTAAGTCGACCATAAGTTCTCATGTTTTCCTATTTCTTCCAAATTTTGGTGGTAAGGTTTCCTCCCTCTCCTTTTTTCCTCTCCTAAGGTTTTATTATGAGCTTTGAGGGGGTTAGTATTGATTCCCATGCTACCTAATGTTGAGGATCATGGCCCCAGATTGGATCCTACCCCCTTCCCTTTCTTTATGTATGTTTGTAACATCCTTAGTTGAACTATGGTAAGGTTGTTGATTGTTTGTGCCGCATGAATCTCCCTCCGGGTCAAAAGATCTATTTCAATCTCCTCTAGCTCCATATCCCCGGTCATTTTCGTTTATGATTCCTCTTCCATTTTTGTGGTTGAGCTTTGGTTTTCCTTCATCACTACTTATTTCCCTTATGTTCCTTTCTCCTCTTGATCCTTCTTTGTTTTATACCACTTTGGCACATCTTCCTTTGTTTATAAAGCTTTCTTGATCTCTACCTTGATCTCCTTCGGTTTTTCTTCCTCTCTGATTTCGTTGGGTTCTCCTTCCAAAATCTTGAATTTGTTGCTAGTGCTCTTGTCCTATGTAACCGTTGGTTGCTTAGGCTAGCGTCGCCCTACCTTCCTTTGCTTGGGATATTGGTAAAACCCTTTGGATCTATTGCTTCCTTGCATGTATTCCCTTGAGGGGAAACATTAAGGGGACAATCCCTAAAGACATGGCCATGGACATGACATTTCCTACATTGGAAAGGAATGTGCTAACAGTTTAGAGGTTGGGTCCATTCTTCATCCTGGTAGGACAATATTATGAATTTGGGGAGAGCATTAGCTACATTCATTAAAACACAGATTCTAGCATAAGAGATATACCTGGCCATCTTTGTCACCTTCGATATTTTGACAAAGAATCCTAATGCGTTGCCTGTACCTTCCAGGATCTTAGGTTCCCATAATTCTCTTGACAAGGAGTACATCCTGATCCAAGCTGGAGCCTCTGTGAAAATTTCTTTCTCCAGGGAAAACCATTATGTCCATAATCGCATGTGGAGGCATGTTGAGTTAAATAAGTAGGGACCTTCCTCACACACCTTGTCTTGCTCTCTCGGTTCCATGAAAACTATTGTGAAGAAGCCCTTTGACCCAAGTTGAAGGTCTATTTTCCCCTTTACCTTCCATCTTTCCTTTATCCAAAGCTGAATGGATTTTTTCGAGGGCCACATCCCCATAAATGTCTCTATTAGGGCATGGTCACACATTCATTGGATGTAATTCCCTATCTCATTCAATGTTACCTCGTACTTGGGATTCTACATAGCCTTAGGTAAGCATCCGTTTTGAAGCCGTTTTTTTTCTGATTTTGCAGGTTTTTCCCCTTCTTGTCCTTTCCCTGATTTGACAGGTTTGTGTCCTTCTTAGAGGTTTATGTATTCCTTTTACAGACTCCACCCATCTTGACATCCTCACTCCTTCTTTTGGGGTTTCCTTTGACTACATCCTTGAATGACTTTTGGGACTCCTCTATCAACCCTTCCCCCAAGGCTTTCGTTGTCCTAGGATATGGCATCCCTGGAGACAAAACCTCCTTGTTATGAGCTTAATCTTCCCTTCCCCCTACCAAGGAGATACATAACTCTTTCTCCCCGTACTAGTGCATGCAAAACCCTAAAATCACCATTTTTCCCTCTATCGTCCACCTTACTCCCAACCGACGTGATTCCAAACACCTAATAAATAAATAAATAAATACATTTTCATTTAAAATTAAAACTGCATTTAAAATTTATATATATATATATATAATTTTTAATATTTAAAAAAATAAAAAATAGTATTTTATTTATTTTTTTATAAATAATTTATTTTTATTATTTATAAAAATAAAATAAAAATGATTGTACACATTTTCCATTAAAATTAATATCATTTTTCAAATTCAAATTCAATTTAATGAATAATGATATAAATAACATAACTAACATGACATACATATTATTGATTTTTAATATTTAAAAAAAATAAAAATGATATTTTATTTATTTTTAATAAATTTAATATTTATTTTTTATAAGTAATTTAGTTTTATTATTTAAAAAAAAAATTAAATAATTATATACCTTTCCAATTAAAGTGAAAATCACTTTTCGAATTTAATAATGAGTAATGAGATAGATCGCATAAGTAGCATGATAAATGAGATGAATTTAACGAGTAATGGGATAGATAGCATAAGTATAAATAAAATAAATAAATAATTACATGCCTTT
>ML804820.1:75051-94924 GCA_009831015.1 Picea engelmannii
TTTATCAATCATTGCCTCTAGATCTATTTGGAGTTTTATGACTCTTTGTTCACTCCTTTTTTCTAATGTTTCTAACTCTATTTGGATTTTGACATCTCTCTCTTCTCTTCTTTTTTCTACTGATTCCATATAATCGTAAAGGATCTCTAGGGTGATTTTGGGGGGGCTCCCCTTGTTAGGCTGAGTTTTTGGAATAGGTGGTGGACTTTATCTCTCAAATCAACTTTTACTTATGAAACTTAAAATAAAAAATAAATAAAATATATTTAAATCTCTTTAAAATTGAATCAAAGTAAAAAGTGACTCACCTCATTTTAGATGTCCAATTGCTCAACCCATTGAAGAAGCCAAAAATAATTTCTGAGAATTAAAGTAAAAAGTGACTCGCCTCATTTCAGTTGTCGAATTGCTCATCCTGTTGAAGAAGCCAAAAATAATTTCCGAAAACCGGAGAGAGGTTCGGAGGAGATTATTATGGTTAAAAAAGGTAAAAACCAAAGAGAAGTATTATTCCCGTTCAAAACCCCACATACATAATATTAAAAAAAAAAAAAATTAACAAAGAGAAGTATTATTCCCATTCAAAACCACAGAGATATAATTTCAAAACCATAGAGAAGTAGTATTCCCATTCAAAACAACAGAAAAATATTATTTCCATTCAAAACCACAGAGAAATAGCTTCAAAACCGCAAAGAATAATAGGAATGAATTAGATTTTATAAATGAAAATTTTCTAATATTTAAAAAAATAAAAAATAATATTTTATTTATTTTTAATAAATTTAAATTTAATTTTTTTAATATCATTTTTAAAATGTTTGAAAAAAATTAAATAATTATATACTTTTCCCGTTAAAATTAAAATCCCTTTTCAATTTAATTTAATGAGTAATGAGACAGATAGCGTATAAATGAGATGATAATTTTCACATGTATTGTATGTTTTTATAAGTCTAATCATGCAATACATATGTTTATTAATTTAAATTTGTGACCCACCTGGATTGACATAAGACGTTACCCAAATACTAAGCATCTTGGGTACTTACATGATATGGCCATATTATGAATTCACATGCGAGTAGGTTAACTTGGGAGCAAACATACTTGCTTTTAATGTAAATTTCCGAGCTTGAATCCTATTAGATTTTCAAGGTAGTCTAAGTTTAGTATGGATCAAAGTTTTATGTATTTTAGAGTCTTATCCCAGAATTTTTGCTTCATTTTAAACCAACCTAGATGATTAGAAAATTGATTTTGGCAGGAAATTTAAAAGCGGACCCTTGAAAAACCTGCCTAAAAAGTAACTCGGGAAAGAATAAATGTAGTAGGTAATTTTGAATTTGTATAATAATGATTTGAATGGCAGATAGAAATGAGATGAAAGGTTAGAGTTGATTAACAAGAATCTCCAGTTGCTTGGAGCTAGTTCATCTGACCTTACGCGACATTGATTGCATTGGTATAGCTATCAGTTAAACCTTCTGGTGAACCCGCCTGTACCATTCATTGTGGGTGACCTATCTCAAAAGACTCCTTACGCGTGAAACTAATCACATTGGTATAACTCTTCGGTAACCCCTCCAATGGACACAAGGAAGGGTCCCATGTGCTAGGGAAGTAGCCAGTTCTCTTTGCATGATAGTCTGTGTTGCCAATAGTTTATAGTCGTTCATTGTTGAGAGCCTGTTGGAATTGTTGGGATTACTTCTTTCATTAACGAGATCCCCTAGTCATAGCACCTAGTCATAGTCCCTTGTCATAGCCAGCTTGTCATAGCCAATAAACAATAAGCATTAGTCCCTTTCATTAGCCCCCTTTCAATGACACACTGATAGAACCCATAGAGTTAGCTGGACCCTACGGGGTTGAACATACAGACGGAACTGAGGTTTCTACCTCCATCACACTTATCGATACGGACATAGAGGTCCTACTACACCTCTCAGAGAGCACCTCACCATAAGCTGACTCACACATGGAGATACTCTCACAGAAGACACATAGAAGTTACACGATGATTACTCATTGATGACGCCTAGAGGAGTGAGTGAGGAGTATTCATTGGGTTTAGTCACTTTTGAATATATATATATATATATATATATATATATATATATTCAGCAGAGAAATGTAACCTCTCCCTTTCTCAAAAGTAGATTCGACCTTAATATGTGGTGCTGCACCACCCCAAAACCAGAGAAAGAGCTTCGCACCTTACCCTCTGCAGACAAGCGATTTCATTCCTCACCCATTAGCTTGACAATTCTTTAGCCCACAGCAACAATCTTTTAACAACCCTAAGGGTTTCCCTCAAAAGAGACACCTGTGAACGAAGAACCAAATGTAGTAGGTAATTTTGAATTTGTATAATAATGATTTGAATATAGATTCATATTTTTTTTATTAAAAGCATTATATTGATCCTCTTATTATTTAATTTAGTATAAAATGAATATAATAGAATAGTTAATTGATTATTTAAAATGAATATATTTGTTTGACTTTTTCTATTATTTTTAATTTTTTTAATTATTGAATATATATGTATAAATAATAAGGTTTACTCACATGAAAATCCGAGGAGATGGCTTTTCAGGTTTTAATGTAAAGGTCTTTTCATGCCTCATAAGATACACAGAAAATGTACTCACGAGAAGACATCGTTAATTATGAAGACGAGTCCATGGATGTTGTGACCATTTTTCTCATGGATGAGGAGCTAAAGGAAATCTAGGGGCTTTCAGGTGTATGTGACAAGTTCACATGTGAGCACTTTGATAGGGAGAAAGAGGTTCCAAAATCTAATATCATTTTTATGAATGAAGCTTCAATATTAGAGAGTAAGGCTATTGCAGAATCATCATGCCCAAAGGAGGTTTGTGAGATGGTGGTTCAAGGAGGTTTTTCTACTAATAATGAGAATGAATCGATGTTTCAACTAGATGGTGATAGAAAAAAAGAGAAGTGAATTGTTAAGAAGGTCGAGTGCAGTAAGCTCAAGAAAGTTAGATTGGTTATGGGGGAGGATATCAATAGAAGACTTGATGGATAAAGTAGCAGTTGGTATATTTTGCAGAAAAACAGTTTTTCCAACATCGTTAAAAGGATGACTAGAAGTGAACTAGGAGACATTGAATGTGGATGCTTTGTAAAAGTGGTTAAATCTATTAGAATGTTATTTCTCTGTCCAAACTTTTTCCAATAGGGAAAATATCACCTTTGCGCTCCTTTAGGAGGCCCCCATGTCAAACATTGGCGGGAGAATTAATGTGAGAAGAACTCCACAAAGGAGTCTGAAATATTTGGGATCGAGTCCACTTGGAAATCTTTTATGGATGTCATCAAGGAATAATTTTACCCTTTTGGAAACTACGACGAACAATACATGAGATGGACCACATTGCATCACAAGAGGGACAAAACAGTGTCAGAGATCACAAATACCTTCCATACCTTGCGCACCAAGATGGGTATCAGAGACTTCAAGTAAAATATAGTTCTAAAATACTGTGGGGGTATACATATGTACATCCAAACAAAAATGGATTTTTTGTACATCTCATCATTGGGAGCCACGTATCGATATGTTGTCAAAATCGAGCAAAATTTTAAGAAAAAGAATAAGTGAGAGGTCGGACCTGTGAATGCATCACAACAGAAGTAAAGAAAATGTGGCCCCAACACATCAAACAAAGGAAAAAACAAGGATGGACAACCTTGGGACAACCATTCTCAGCCAAAAATAAATAAAGTTAATGGGAATGTGAATAAATACACTAGGAAATTGTGCAAATTCCATAGAATCCCATGTCACAACACTGATGAATGCCACTGGAAGAATTCATTAGTGGTTGAACTTATAGCCTCAGATTCAGATCCAGGCTCCGACTTTGATTCAAATCTAGACAAGGGGAAGAAAATCATTGATGCATAACACAGTGCCACAGTCACTACCACTAATATATATCCAAAAGAGTTGGAGGAGGTAAGTACATTTTTCACTCGCAGATGTGGGCAAAGGGTGCTCTGCTGCATTTCATTATTGATAGAAGAAGCCAAAATAACCTCATCTCATAAAAGGTTTACAAATGGTTGGAGTTATCGATAACACCACATCTACAGTCATACAACATCGAGTGGCTCAATCAAGGACGATATCTCTACGTCATCCAATAGTGTCACATACCCTATGACATCAAGCCCTTCAAGGATGAGGTATTGTGTGATGTTTCCCCACTTGAAGTTTGTGATGTTATTTTAGGCTAACCATACATGTGGAAACATCATGTTGTATATGAGTCTAGACCTTGTAGTGTCATTTTTACTCTGGGTAGACAACTGTACAAGATACCAAAGGTAGCTCCACCTACCACAATTTCTTTGGTCTCAGCTAAGCAGTGCAGGAAGTTCATCTCCCATAGTGGGAAATTTTTCCTCTTCATGAATCGCTCTCAAAGTGAATAGAAGGTCATGACCACATCCATGGCCTCTGCACAAAGATCCTATATGCAATAGAAGAAGTAAACAAAGTCATGGAAGAATACTAAGACATCTTCACCTCACCTATCGGGGTGTCTCTACACTGTTAGGTTAAGCATTCAATTGAGATGACCCTTGGAACGCCTTTTCCTAATGGGCTAGTGTATTGGCTCTCTCTCCTGGAAAATGAGGAAATCAAGCGTCAGATTCAATAGATTCTCCAAAAAGGGAACATTCGACCAAGATCCTCACCTCGTGGATTCTCAATTGTGCTTTTGTAGAAGAAAGACAAGACCTGGTGACTCTATATTGATTATAGAGCTATGAAAAAAATCAGAGTCAGGAATCGATACCCAATTCCCTGAATTGAAGACCTTCTTGAAAAACTCTAGGGGCTCAATGATACAGGTGGATATCGGTGGCCACCCACCTTTTCCGGCTAACTCAAAACAGTTTTCTGGCAATTTTGGCAATTTACTATTTTTAGCAGTTTTTAACTTCTGGGGCCATTTTGAGGGACCAAATGAAGGTTTTTCGAGATCGAGGTTCTCAATGATATTCAAAGGAATTATTGAGCCCCCAAAATTAATCTCCTCGATGATACCTTTCCAATGAGCTATTACACGCCTAAAACAGAGATCGTATGCAAAAGTTACAACCCCGGGAAGTTGATGTACTCACTTACCCAAACGGGGCCCACATGACTTTTGTCACTTCATCTCTTAGGGTTAGGTTTTTGGATGTCTAGGGTTTTTGGAATTCCTGCTTATTGTAAAATGGCCTTCAGAGCCTCATTGTAATCATCTTCTTTCGAATGCGAGTATCCATCACATCTCTTCTCAGAGATAAGCTGCCACCATTCTATCGAGTCTTTCACTCTGTATTTTACAGTCTCTGTACATTTATTTCATTAATAGAAATCATGTATTATTGTATATATATGTTTATGGTTGCATATCTGATATATTCCTATTATATTATTGAATATCTGCGATATCTCTGTGCATTTCTTTGTTATATCTCCGATCTCATTTCATGCTGAAAATAATCTGGATCAGTGGTATCAGAGCAGGCTGTTCTTAATCGTTTTTTTCAGTGCATGTCCCCGACGAGGTCCGAGTATAACAAGTTGGGTCTCGAGTTTTTCTCTCTTGAGGAAAATCGCTCTCACACAGCCAAGAAACCCTCAATGGTGGAAGAAAAGAAAAATGACGGAGCAGATGATCCTATCAGTCTGTTGCTTGAGCAAGCTCTCACGTGACAGAGGGCCAAAATGATGGAGAATTTTTCCCACATCCTTCAATGCCTACCGATAAAAACATGCGCATCTTCATCAAGCAACCACTTTGGAGGCCCCTCACCTTTCAAGGTACAAGTTAATTTTGATATTCCTATATTTGAAGGAAAGATAGATGCAGAAGCCCTAGACAAATGGTTAAATCTACTAAAAGGTTGTTTCTCTGTTCACAAATTTTCTGACAAAGAAAAGATCACCTTCGCACTCCTTAAACCTCTCCCCCATGTCAAACTTTGGTGGGAAACTTATTGGGAGCAGATTTCCACAGAGCAGTCTGAAATATATGGGACCGATCCCACTTGGGATTTTTTGTGTGGATACAGTAAAGGAACAGTATTACCCTGTTGGAAACTATGAGGACCAGTACATGAGATGGACCACACTGCGGCAAGAGAAGGGCCAAGAAGTTCTAGATTTCACCAATACCTTCCATACCTTGTGCACTAAGCTGGGTATCAAAGACTTCAAGTGACATTTGGTTCTGAAATACTGTGGGGCTCTACACAGATACATCCAGACTGAAATGGATTTTTCTAGACATCTCATCACTCGGTGCTGCTTATCAATATGTTGTTAAAATTGAGTAGAAATTTAAGCACCAGAAAAAATGGGAATTCGGGTCTGCAAATCCACAACAACCAAAGTATGACAAAGACGACCCTAACAAATAGTCTCCAAAAAACCAGTCCAAGACACAGGAAAAGAAGGGTCACAGGAAGACAAAGAAGGACACCGAAAAATGGTGTGATTTCCACAAAATCCCTGGCACAACACCGATGAATGTCGCTCAAAATAGTCATTGGTGGCTGAGATCAAATACAAGGAGCCGAACCCTGATTCAGAATCTGATTATGAAAATACTGGTAAAGGACAGATCATTGACGTAGACCCCATTGCTATTGTCATGACCACAACAATTCAACCAGAAGAACCAATAGATTCTGAAGAGGGGGAGCACCTTTTTCATTCACAGATGTGGGTGAAGGGGACCCCGCTGCATTTTATTGTTGACAGCGGAAGCCAGAAAAACCTCATCTCAATAGAGGTTGTCAAATAGTTGGGATTGTCGACAACAACACACCCACAGACATACAACATCGGGTGGCTTCAGCAAGGACGAGATCTTCGTGTCAACCAATAGTGTCGATTGTCATATGGCATCCAACCCTTCAAGGATGAGGTATTATGTGATGTTGCCCCATTAGATGTCTGTGATGTCCTCTTGGGCCAACCATATATGTGGAGATGCCATGCTGTTTATGAGTCTCAACCCCGTAGTGTCATTGTTACTTTGGGGGGTCATCTCTATAGAATACCAGAGGTAGTTTCAACTATTGTTCCACCAAAAAAGTGCCGCAAGGTAGTATCTCATACTGTAAAATTTAGCTTCTTCACAATCTGTTCAAAAGGGGAACATAATGACACTGGAACCACTACAACCTCACCCCAAGCACCTTCTAGCCAACAGAAGCAGGTTGACAAGGTTGCAGCACAGTAAAAATATTCCTTCTGCACATCGTCCTCTCATGTAGCCTGAATTTTTAAATAGCCTCAGCCTCAACAGGTTCATGACAAACTTCCACAAACTGAGCAACGCAACATATCCAGCAAGGCAAGCAGCTCACCAAGATGCAGATTCAACAAATTCTTTTCCCTCTCCCCCAGGAACTCAACGCAATGGAGACCATTTCTTCCTAAGGAGGGAGGATTGATCTAGGTGGATATCGGTGGCCACCCACCTTTTCTGGTTGGCTCAAAACAGTTTTCTGGCAATTTTGGCAATTTACTATTTTTAGCAGTTTTTAACTTCCGGGGCCATTTTGAGGGCCCAAATGAAGGGTTTTCAAGATCGAGATTCTAAATTATATCCAAAGGAATAATTGAGCCCCCAAAATGAATCTCCTCTATTATACCTTTCCAATGAGCTATCACACGCCTAAAACGGAGATCATATGCAAAAGTTACGACCCCGGGAAGTTGATGTACTCACTTACCCAAACGGGGCCCACATGACTTTTGGCGCTTCATCTCCTAGGGTTAGGTTTTTGGATGTATAGGGTTTTTGTCATTCCTTGTTATTGTAAAAATTCCTTTAGARCCTCATTGTAATCATCTTATTGCGAATGCGAGTAGYCGTCCCATCTCTTCTCAGAGATAAGCTKCCACCATTCTATCGAGTCTTTCACTCTGTATTTTACAGTCTCTGTACATTTATTTCATTAATAGAAATTGTGTATTACTATATATCTGTGTTTATGGTTGCATCTCTAATATATTCCTATTATATTATTSAATATCTGCGATATCTCTATGCATTTATTTATTATCTCCGATCTCATTTTGTGTCGAAAATAATCTGGATCACCCAAGTACTTTAGTAAGATTGATCTRAAGTTCGGCTAGCACCAAGTCCCCATAGAACAAATTGATGTATGGAAGACTACTTTCAAGTCTAAAGAATTTCCTTTTAAGTGGTTGGTCATGCATTTTTTATTAATGAATGCCCCATCAACTTTCATGAGGTTGATGGATGGCATCTTGCAACCCTTCACCAATTCCTTTGTGGTTGTATATCTAAATGACATCCTCGTCTTCAACAAGAGTTGGGCATAACACTTGCAACACATTCTGTAGGTCCTCCACACTCTGCGGCAACACAAGATATATGTTAACCTAGATAAATTCTCCTTCAACATGAATAGGGTCCAATACCTCTATTACATTGTAGATGATAATGGGGTGCATATCAATCCATCCAAGATCCAAGTCATTCGTGACTAGCCAACCCCAACAATATTCATCGAGCTTCGGATATTTTTATTTCTTTCCTACTTCTATCGAAAATTCATATTGGGGTTCTCCCATATCACATGGGATCTTAGCCAAGTGACAAAGGGTGGTTGCAAAGCCAAATTTGTGTGGGTCGGGTCACAACAAAAATCCTTTGATGATCTTAAACATCGCTTATGCTCAACCCGATGCTCACCTTACCTGATCTGCAACAACCATTTGATATTGTGACATATGCTTCTGATTATGTTATTGGTGTCGTTCTCACTTAGCACAGTCATCTAGTGGCCTATCATAGTGAGACACTCTCATATGTCATCTGTAAGTACCCCACCTATGATAAAGAAATGTATTTCATTATACAAGTTGGTGAGCCTAGGAATAGAAACACTAATGCAAATGCCTCCTCGACTTGTTACTTTACCTGTCAACCTAGGTTTCGTACAAAATTAAGAGGTTTTGTGAAAAGTATATGCAGTATGAAATGACAGTAGTATAGGCCTGAGATTGATCAATGGGTTTAAATGCATGAAAATGTGGAGGGAATTGAAATTGCAAAAAGAAACTTTGAACTATTTCTTGAATGAAAGCACACCAACTTGAAATAACAATTGATATAAGTTACAGTAAAGGATATCTAATCTATGAAAGAAAACATATTGAACCATGGAAAGAGTAAATTGAATGTAAATAATGAACTAATTCTATTGTAGGATAGGAAACTGCATTTAAAGAATTTGAACTATTGCATAGAACAAATGAGCTAATTTATGCCTAACCCTTGAATCATCAGCAAGCCATATGTTATTTCATTGTCTATTTCTACTTTAATGAAAATAATATTAAGAGAAATTGATATCTAGAGCTAAAACAATCCTATAGGAAGTTTCTACAGAAACTGTAACAGTCCTACAGGAAACTCCTACAAGAAACCAGAAAGAGTCTTAAGAAGTTAGCAGGAGTCTTCAAAAGCATTGACAAATATATACTAAAATATAATGAGGTAGTACTAAGGTTTCTAAACTTGAGAGTACACCCTTGAGCATCCCAATAGAATGTTGACTCTTTCTACATGATACATGTTGAAGTTAACAATTAATAACAAATTGGCATAAATCAAAGATAAACATGCATGATTGTATTAATCCTTGAGAGAAAATGAAACACTAACTGATAACTCATTAACATGTGAGAAAAATGGAAATTGCAACAGGGTCCTTGAGCCCTCTTGAGAGGTCCCTACCTAAGAAGCATAAGGAACCTTAGGGAAACGATAATAAGTTGAGAACATAGTGATATTTATTTCATCAAAATCAACAGTACATCAAGAGAAAAAGATCCAAGTCTTCAATAAAAAGTCTTCTTAACAAAAGATTAATACAATATAAAAAATATGGTTGTTTCTGCCTTATTTGTACACTTGAGACTCAACCTCTTAACTTGAATTGAGGAGGAAAATGGGGAATCAACATATCTCAGTCAATCTAATCTGATCTTCAAACTACTTCTTGCAAGGAGTGGTCATTAGTGAACTGAGAGCGCTCTAGAGGTAGGTGGGGATAGGGTCCTTTGATTCTTGGATGGTGGTTCTCTTAGGGGGACAAAATCTCATGATTCTTGGATTCCTTATTCCCTTAATGGTTTGACCTATTTAATGCTACACACACTCTTTTTCATAGGCATTATATAAAAAAGGTATGATATAAACAAAATTCCACCTCAAAACGTATTCACTAAGAAACGTATAAAAATACTCATGATTTACTATTAAATATGGTCAAAAAGAAAATATTTAGTCATATAATGGTGGAAAAATGTGACTATGATGAGCCTTTGAGATAGGAAATATTTAGGCTCATTATCACCCCCCAACTGAAACTTTGCACACCCTTGTGAAACAAAAATTTGGTCCTCTTCTTTTACTGTTGTTGTTGCTACCCACTAGGATCCTTCCCACTGTTAGGTTGTTGTTTTATTTCTTGATGTTGTCGCCAAACATTTTGTTGTTTTTCACTATGTTCCTGCCTCATGTCCCATGCATGGATGATTTTAGGGGCTAAATTTCTCTCATGGGCTAATTTTCCATGGTTTTTCCAAAAATGTGATTCGCTATTTTAAAAATGATTCGCCCAAATTCTATAGGATAAAATTATTTTACCTTAAAAATCGCCAAAATTTTATAAAAACTATATAAAATCCTTATAAATTTGAACATTTTTACAAAAATATCGCCAAACATGTATAATTGGCATATGAAGGATTAGTAATATTCACCAAGGTTTCTACATTTTAAAACAAATTTCCATCCTTAAAATCATCCCTGGTCCCATGTCACATATCTTGTGATGGACTACTGCTCATGATACCCTTTGATTTTCACTATCTTGGCCCACTCCTCTTATTCCTTTTCCTTGTTGAGGTTAGCCATTGGTGCCACATGAAAGAGTGGGGGATTCATCCTTATTCCAATCCAATTTGTTCTCATCTTCCTTAGTGCCTCTTTGTACCACAGTGTTCTTAAGAGGACAAGATATAGGGTATTGCAATAATTAGGTTCTTTAATTTGCAAGTTGTGGAGCAAGGAGTGCCACCTCCTGTGGAAAGATTTTGCTTCCTCTTCTCCGAATGGTCTCAACGAATCATCTCAGTGGCCCATTCCCCTCTCTATTGGGTTTTACAAACTAGGGCTATGTCTTTATATAAGGGGAGGTTTTGATGGATTGTTATGACATCCCTTGTCTAGCTAATTTAGCTCTGATCCAAAAATGGGTCTGAAATTATTTTTCCTTGTACTTCTTTAACTCTTCTACCCTCATCTCCTCATGTATTAGAAAATATGAAAAGGAAATCATATATACATCCCCTACATATGGATTTGGATTTCATTTGTATGGGTGTGGGAGGATGATGTTGTGTAAGTAAAACTCACAAATCCTCGTTTTCTCCTCCATGTTGCATGCTTGGTAGGAATCCAAGAAATACTTGGGTGTGTCAAGGTTGAAATTTACCAGCTAATCCAAATTTGCAATCTGATTTTTGTGCCATTGTTCCTTTAGGAAACAATTTAACCAACGAAAGGTAGATCATGGAGAGAAATAATATCTATAAGAATGGAATACCACATTTTGATGGACAAAACTATGATTTATGGAGTATAAGAATGAAGACATATGTACAAGCACAAGGATTTGATGTTTGGAAATCAGTAGTAGACGGATACAAAGATTCTGATGTAAATGTGTTAAACTTGCACATAATAGATCTAGTTGGGAATCGACATACACAGTTGTAAAGAAAATAGAAGAAAAGAGAAGTAGGAGAGAAAGAATGGAATAATTCTCATTAACCAAAATAAATGAATGATAATTTAAACATGATATACTCTGTATAACTCAACCAATGTGCACTGGAGGAGAATCCAATGTGCCATAGTGGTGGTATAGAGTGATTTGGACACATACCAACAGTTACGGGATTAAACTTCCACCTATTCTAGTCTCTCGGGAAGTTATGAGAGTGAACTGCCACCTAGGCGAGTTAACTAGTCTATCAATATTTAGTTAACTGACTGAAACATAGTGAAGTGAGGAGGAGATCATGGAATCATGGGTAATGCACTAGTATGGTGATGATCCCAAGGACAATTTGCATTAGCTAGTGATGATCCCAATGTTTCATGGTGATAATCTCGATGTAGCATATAGACTCCCCTCAACTGATCAAACTAAAGTGAAAACTGACGAAAATATTCTCCCTAGAGGAATATTATTCCTAAAATATAGGAGATTGAATAATGAATAATAAACATAGGAAAAACCTTATAAAAAATAAATCCTAGGTGTGTGTGAAGTAACTCCAGCACCCCCCCTGAACATCACTATGGTGAAAATAAAGAATGGGTCTCGGGAACGAGGCCATGTTAGGTACCCAAATAAAAAAGATACACTGAAATAAGGCTATGAAAGAGGGAAACCTCATGGGAACCCCCCCCCCCCCCNATAATGTATGTAAAAAAGAAGATATGACAATTTCTAGGCAACTGTGTCCACTCCAAGACTACTGCACATAGAATGGAACTTCTACTCAGTGAAGGTCTTGGTGAAGATGTCTGCAGTGTGTTCTTCTAAAGGAAAAAACTACAAGTCAATGATCCCCTCATGTACTAAGTCTCGGATGTAGTTCATGTAGATATCGATGTTCTTCGTCCACTGCCCTTGAATTGGATCTCTGAGAACTTAAGAGTGCTCTGGTTGTCACACCAGATGACGATCGGTCGATGAAATGGAATGCCCAACTCAATGAGAAAATTTTGTAGCTACATAGCCTGAATGGTTATGTTAACTACCCCTCTATACTCTGCCTCGACTGAAGATAGAGAAATAACATCTTGTTTCTTTCTCGACCAATAGATAGGCCCAGAACCAAGACTAAGTGAGTAACCAGATGTGGACTTGTGATCAATGTTATTGCTAGCCCAGTCAGAATCAATGAACCTGATGAGGTCCAATGTAGAGTTTGTTGCATAATGAATCCCAAAGGTGATGGTTCCCTATACGTATCGAAGGATATGCTTTGCAGCCTCCCAATGTAGCTCATGGAGCTCCTGCATGAACCTGGAGACTGCTCCCACTACATAGGAGAGTTCTAGTTTGGAGTGTGTGAGATACAACAAGCTCCCCACTAGATTTCTATACAGGGTGTTGTCAACCATTTGAGTGTTCTCATCATCCTCATGTATGACTCTTGATAGGAAAGGAGTCGGGGAAGACTTGCAGTTTGTCATGTGAAATCTCTCAAGGAGATCTCGTGCATACTTGGCCTGAGATAGTTTGATTCCTTATGCATCCTGATTGATCTCGAGTCTAAGGAATAAATGTAGTGGACCCATGTCCATCATCAAGAACCTGTGATGTAGAATCCTCTTGACTTCAACAATCGTTGAAGTTGAGCAACCAGTGATCATCAAATCATCAACATACAGAACTAGGAGTAGAAGTGAATCAACTGTCCTGAGCATGTAAACATTTAGGTCTGATTTACAACGTACAAAGTTCTGTGAAAATAGGTAGGATTCCAAGTTGGAATACCATGCCCTTGGAGCCTACTTGGGGCCATAAAGAGACTTCGTCAATCGACAGAAAAAATATGAATCCTACATAAATCCCTAGGGCTGCTCCATATAGATCTCCTAAGAGAGATCACCGTGAAAAAATGCATTCTTCACGTACATCTGATGGACTTCCCATCCCTTGGTTTTCGCAATGGAAAGTTCCTAACATATGTAATCCATATTCACTACTGGAGCGAAGGTCTCATCATAGCCAATGCCATTCTCCTATTGAAAGACTTTGGCAACTATCCTAGCTTTGTATCTGCTAATATGTCCATCCACTGCACTCTCGGTCCTATAGACCCATATACACCTGACAAGTTTCCTTCGTAAAGGAAGGGGAACCAAATCCCAAGTCTGGTTCTCGAGGATGGAGTTGTATTTCTCCTGCATGGAGAATTCCAAAAAGGGATTTCCAACAGCCTCACCATAAGACTGTGGATCTAAAGACTGAACCAAGAAAAGATTCCTAGGTGGAAACGGTTTAGTGGCAGTGAGTGCAAGAGGAAGCTCCTCGAAATCAGATCGAGTCCTCCTAGTATCAAATGGATCCCCAACAAGATCCCCTGCATCGTGAAGAGTAGTCTGATCCCACTAGGGCCTCGACTCTGGCTCTACATCTGCATCTACATGCACTGACTCTACATCTGACTGTACTGACTATGTATCTGGATCATCTAAATCCTTTGAATCAAAACTCTCATATGAAGAAGAGTCAGGATGTGCATTCTCATCATCTCTGATAGGTGGAAGAAAAAAGGTGTCTGCATGTAGCTGTTGAGGTACATGTGAGACACTTTCCTTGAATTGGAAACTTCACTCAATCATGAGTTGGTCCGAGGAAATATCAATAAGTTTGTATCCCTTCACACCATTGGGGTATCCAACAAATATATACTCTGTTCTCTGTGGATTAAGTGCCTTCCTCTTTTCAGAGGGAATTTGGGCCCATGCACGTGAACCGAAAATACGAAAGTGGGTCACTTCCAGTTTGAGGCCTATCTAAGACTAGTAGGGGGTCTTATCCTTGAGATATATATGAGGAGATATTTTTTGGATGTAGGTTTCACAATTAAGTTCCCCGACCCATAATCTCTGTGGAAGTGAATTTGCATGTAGCATGCAAGATGCCATCTCTTTTAGAGATCTATTTTTCCACTCAACAACTCTATTTTTCTATGGAGTATAGGGAACAGTGTGTTGCAATTGAATCCCTATCTCATGACAAAGATTCTGGATCTCATGGTTGACATACTCTCCCCCATTATCAATTTAGAGGATTTTGATTTTCTTTCCTGATTGTGTCTCAACAAGGGCTTTGAAATATTTGAGGTGTTGAAAGACCTCTGATTTTTTCTTGAAAAAGAAAATCCATGTGAAGCGTGAGAAATCATCAATAAAAATGAGCACATACCTTTCATTGCTTATTGATTGATGCGAAAAAAGGGCCCATGAGGTCACTATGGATCAAATATAAAGGAGAGGAGGCTCTCTAAGTCTTTCTTTTGTCGAATTTCTCTTGAGGGTGTTTTCCAAGAACACATTCCTCACAAATTCCTTTGGAGAAGTGGATGTCGGGTAGACCATCAACCATTCCCTGCTTGCTAAGTTTTTTCATATATATGAAATTTAAATTCCCAAACCTTCTGTGTCATATCCTACTTCCTTCATCATCATGGGTAAGCAGTGATATAGAATCTGGTTCAATAAATTCAGAAAATGTGTAAAGTCTAGATTAATGATTTACCTCACCGGTAGAAACCCTAAAATTGGTTTTCATGTCATAGATATCCATTGCATCAGGTGTGAATATGAATCTCTTTCTAGTGCCGGAGTTAGTCATCTGATACACGGAGAGAAGATTAACGGAAAGTTTGGGAATGTGCAGCACATTCTCGAAGCTTTGGTTTGTGAGTTCAATCCTTCCTTTGTCTGTGACCTTGACTGGAGAGTTGTCCCCCATTAGAATAGGAGGACCTTTGCATGCATCCAATGAATAATAAACCTCTTTTGTGGAATCCATGTGGTGTGATGCACCTGAATCTACGATCCAAGCATCGGGAGAGGAGTTGATGGAAATCAAATCATGGCAAAAATTGCCTGTCTTGGGATTCTGATCTTTTGGATTCTTCTTCTTGGCACCCTCAGGGATGCGATATCCATTTTTTTTTTCTGAAGTATTTGGGTCATTATATCTATCTATTTCTATATACATGCGTATTCTGGATGGAATCCTTTATGGAAGTAAGATCATTTCTCCCCTTTTCTTCCCTTTCCACCTTTGGATCTAAAGGCATCGTTGAAGGGTTTTGAGTAACCTTCCTTCTTCGGATTTGGATGTGCTTTCCTTTTATATTTATCTTTATATTGATGATATTGATTATCGTTTTCATCTTACACTGTAAGTGAATGCGCCTTTGGGCCTTTGATTTTTCCCATGTTGATGAGCTTGCTATGCTCATGTGTTAAAGACTCGATAAAGTCCTCAAGAGAAGGAATCTTATAGGTATATCCAGATGTGAATCTAAATAAATGAAATGTGGATACAAACACTGAGTATTCTGGACCAAGTTTGGAGAAAATGGCGAGAACCATTTTTTTCTCCTCCTTAGATTTATCAACCCCGCAAGCCTTGAGTTTCAACAACAAATCCTTATATTTGGTAAAGAAATATTGGACATTGTCGAAGACTTTTGGGTCCAATGTGAGAAATTCCACCTCAAGCATGTGTCCCCTCATCTCATGTTATTTTCCAAAAATCCCTTCCATGGTGGTCCAGGCTTCATTGGGGGTTTTACATGAGGATATGTGAAAGAGGAGTTCAAGAGAAATGATACTACAAATTGTTCTAAATTCTTCATGCATTCGATTTATATAGTTGGATTTTTCAATGGCATATGTTGGTTCTACCTTTGTGTTCATGGTTAACCTGTACAATCCTCTACTTCGAAGATGCATTATCATCTTCTCCTTCCATGCAAAGAAGTTGTAAGGTGTAATAATGAATTCTTTTTGGAATTCCATTTTTCCGTTGTCTTCAATCTTTGGTAACTACAAAAATAATTTGGTGTGTCTTTTCCCTAGTAGTCCATCGGCTCTGATACCATGTAAATGTGTTTAACCTACACAGAATAGATCTAGATGGGAATTAACATACACAATTGAAGAGAAAATAGAAGAAAAGAGAAGCAGGAGAGAAAGAATGAAAGAATTATAGAGTGATGGTGGTGGTCTTGAGTGATCTGGACACACACCAGTAGTTATGGGAGTAAACTACCATCTAGTCTAGTCTCTCGGGCAGTTATGAGAGTGAACATCCCTCTAGCTGAGTTAACTAGTCTATCAGTCTTCAGTTAATTAACTGAAACATAGTGAAGTGAGGAGGATATCATGGATTCATGGGTAATGCACTAGTCTGGTGATTATCCCAAGGACAATGTGCATTAGTTGCTGATGATCCCAATGTTTCATGGTGATAATCCCAATGCATCATCTAGAATCCACTCAAATGATCAAGTTGAAGTGAAAACTAAAGAGAATATTCTCCCTAGAGGAATATTCTTCCTAAAATATAGGAGATTGAATAATGACTAATAAACATAGGAAAAACCTTAGGAAAAATAAATCCTAGGTGTGTGTGAAGTAACTCCAACACATGCCACTACCCCAATGGATAACAATGGAAATAAACTCAGTTGAAACAATTCAAGGGATAAAAATGATATCCTGAATGGTCTGGTTGATTCARTATATGTCAAGGTTATGCATTAAGATTTTGCAAAGGAAAATTGGAACAAACTTCATAACATTTATGAAGGAGATTCCAAAGTCAAGGGATCCAATCTTCAAACTTACAGAGGTCAATTTGAACAGTTGAAAATGAAGAAAARTAAAAGCATTGCAGCCTACATTTTATRAGTTGATGAAACAGTGAATGGAATTAAAGGATTGGGAGAAGAAGTTGACAAATCTATAATTGTTCAGAAGGTACCAAGAGCTCTTCCAATGAGATTTTATCCTAGTATTTCATAACTAGAAGAAATATCAGATCTGGGTATGATAAGCATGGATGATCTACATGAAATATTTACAACTTATGAAATGAGAACAATACAGGAAAATCCATCCATGAAAGAAGCATCTTTTAAAGCATCCAAAAGGAAAAAGAAGAAGAAAAAGCTTGAATCAAAGCCAAATTGCAGTGGTAGCGATGATTCAGACGAGGATGAAGAAATAGCCAACTTCATAAGGAAGTTGAAGAGAGGAGCCGACAAGTACAAAGGGATGTTTCCCTTAAAATGTTTTAATTGTGGTAAAATTGGTCATTTTGCAAATAAGTGTCCTTATGCTAAAATTTCACATAGTGATGAAGAGGAAGATCCCAAGAAATAAAAGAAATATCAAAAGGCAAACCAAAAATATAAAAGGAAAGTCTTCAAGAAAATTTTATACTTAAGAGAAGATAGTTCTTCATCTGATGAAGATGATGAAAGTGATAGTAACTCGGAGAGAGTACTCTGTATGGCTACGAAAAATAAGAAAAGCGATGAAGAAGGTAAAGTGAATCTTGAGGTAGAATTAATCAGTGATTTAATGGAGCTGAGGAAAGAAAGAAAGAAAGAAAGAAAGAAAGAAAAAGAAATCATCTCCTTAAAAACCCAACTTGAAGAAGGAAAGAAAAGGGAAGAAGTAATGCAGATCCATATGATAAAGAAAGAAAAAGAGTGCGAGAAGATTGAAAAAGAAATTGTGACATTGAGAGTTGAAGTTAACAAGATCAACACGAAATTTAAGAGTTCTTGGGTGTTAGAAAACATCATCAATAGTCAAAGGCCATATAGTGACAAATATGGACTAGGATACAAGAATGTTCATTTTGAGTAAGGTTCAAGATCCATGACAAAATAAATAGAACAAAAGAGTTATGCAGAAGTCCTCAAAGGAAGGAATCATTTTCAACAAGAGTCAGAAAGGAATGAATACAAAAGTCCTTCTACATTTAGGCATCAAAGAAGCTTCAATCATTGTGAAAGAAACAAACAAGGAGAAGATCTTGTTCAACCAAGGTAGGAATTGAGAAGGACTACACCACAAAGAAGATCATTCACTTCTTGGTATGTAAGTTTCTTTTATGGTCATTGTTTTATTTTTACTAACTTTGGACATAAAGCTATAGATTGCAGGGATTATGAAAGAAATGATCAAGAAATAAATGTTTATGTGGCTCCACATAATATTGAATTTTACAAATTCCACAACTATGGAAACATAGATCAAAATTGTAGAAGTGTGATAGAACCTCCCATGAAAGAAAACATTGATAACAGATATGAGAAGGCTTGGAGAAGAAGAGAAAAACAAGAAGAGCAAGTAAATGAAGAACAAGTCCAAGGAATTGTACTTAGAGGATTTGCAACAGCGTAAGATCATGATGAATTTACAAGAAAAGAGGAAAATGTCATAATTCGTGAAGAAAATAAAAAGAATGTCAGAATACAGGAAGATGACGAATCTAAAAACGAAGAGGAATATTACTCTGCATCAGAGCGAGTACTTTTTTGAGTCATCCGGCTTGGATAATCTTAGTAAATATGTATTTTGAATAGGGGGAGTCTATGCAGTAGATAATACAGATCAGAGAACCATCCCTCAAGCAGTTTGAAGTGTTAGCATAAACAAATTCAAAGAAGTCAAGTAGCAGAAGTATAGAGTGATAGGTGGGTCAACATTGTGGACAATTGAGTAACAAAGTTATGAAAAATGAGCGACAATTGGACACAGATGGATATTTATAAGGTACATATAACATAGGTCATAAAAGATACATAGAAGTGCATATATAGTTTGTTGGAAATATGGCTACAGCAGAGATGACGCAGATGATCAAGGTTGTCATTGATGGCAATCGATTGTGTATGGTGAACACAGATGCTGAATCTCAGATGTTGAAACGTAGATGCTGAAACACAAATGCTGAATCACAGATGTTGAAATGTAGATGCTGAAACACAAATACTGAATCACAGATGCTGAAACGTAGATGCTAAAACACATGCTGGAACACGAATGCTGGAACACGACTGCTGGAACACGACTGCTGGAACACGAATGCTGGAACACGCATGCTGGAACACGACTGCTGGAACACGACTGCTGGAACATGACTGCTGGAACACGAATGCTGGAACACG